>CM039514.1:26439009-26509917 GCA_022432975.1 Begonia masoniana
AAAGGTTTTACTCAGAAAGATGGTATTGATTACAAAGAAACCTTTTCTCCTGTTTCGAAAAAAGGATTCTTTCAGAATTATTATGGCAATGGTAGCTCATTATGATTTAGAGCTCTATCAAATGGATGTAAACACTGCTTTTTTGAATGGGACTTTAGATGAGGATGTTTATATGGACCAACCTGAAGGTTTTGTCATTAAAGGACAAGAACACATGGTGTGTAAACTAAAGAAATCAATATATGGACTTAAACAAGCTTCCCGACAATGGTATCTTAAGTTTAATGATACCATCACCTCCTTTGGATTTAAGGAAAACGTCGTTGATCGGTGTATATATCTAAAGGTCAGTGGGAGTAAGTTTATATTTCTGATTCTGTATGTTGATGCTATCTTGCTAGCTACGAATGATCTTGGCCTAATGTACGAAACCAAGAAATATCTCGATAGGAACTTTGAAATGAAAAATATGGGAGAGGCATCCTTTGTGATTGGAATTGAAATATTCCAGAATAGAGCACAAGGATTGTTGGGATTGTCTCAAAAAGCCTATATTAATAAAGTTCTAGAGAGATTCAGAATGGATAAATGTTCGGCAAGTGTTGTTCCAATTCAGAAAGAAGATAAATTTAATCTCAATCAATGTCCAAAGAATGAATTGGAACGTACACAAATGAAAGACATTCCTTATGCATCTATTGTGGGCAGTTTGATGTATGCACAGACTTGTACCAGACCCGACATTAGTTTTGCTGTCGGAATGCTGGGACGGTATCAAAGTAATCCAGGTATAGAGCATTGAAAAGCTACAAAGAAAGTCCTTAGGTATCTACAAGGAACGAAGGAACACATGCTCACTTATAGACGATCTGATCCTCTGGAAGTGATTGGATATTCAGATTCTGATTATGCTGGATGTGTGGATACCAGAAAATCCACGTTTGGCTATTTGTTCCTTTTAGCCAATGGTGCAATCTCATGGAAGAGTGCGAAGCAGTCTGTCACTGCTACGTCTACTATGGAGGCTGAGTTTGTAGCATGCTTTGAGGCTACAATTCAGGGTTTATGGCTGCGGAACTTTATTTCAGGACTTGGAATTGTTGACAGTATCGCCAAGCCGCTGAAAATTTATTGTGATAATTCTGCAGAAGTTTTCTTTTCTAAAAACGACAAGTATTCCAAAGGTGCTAAACATATAGAATTGAAATACTTGGTCGTTAAAGAAGAAGTTCAGAAACAAAGGGTGTCAATCGAACACATAAACACAAATCTTATGATCGCGGATCCGTTAACCAAAGGATTGCCACCAAAGATATTTACGGAACATGTTGAACGAATGGGCATTTCTGAAGGTTAACTTTATGTTTATGTTTGTGTTCTTTATGTACTGGACACTCTTGAGCTCCTTATTGATAGTTTCTGATATATATTTATGAATCCTGTTTGATTATAATGAATGCATTCATAATGACATTATGAACTGATGAAGTCCTAAACAGAATTTGTCTTTGAGAAAGACACTAATGTGGACCATTATGTTATTCCTTTTAGTGATGATGTTGAGTATAAAATTAATATGTGATACATAGAAGGAAATGTGTCGTTATAATTGACATAGGACCGCTATGATCCATATTGGTTATATATTCAATAATGATGTTATATTTGCTCAATATTATGATGGATTTGATTTTGCTTATAAGTATGATAGTATAAGTATTATAGATGATGACCATTGAGCCAAGTGGGAGAATGTTGGGCATTCAATACCCATTCATTTATGGTGCTGCAAAAGTCTTCTATGAAGACTCTATGAAGACTCAACCATTGATGATACCCACGTGATGTGGCTCAAGGTGTACAAATCCTATTGGTCAATATCAATTTTATTGTTTTAATTTGATAGAAATTAAAACCTAATGTATTAAAGAGGAGGTAGGTTCTCTCTCTCTCTGCCGATTAAAAATTTTATAGTTGCTCTATCAAACTATCACTGAAGAGAAGAACGTAAGGGACAGGGAGAGACAGATTCTTATTAAGAGCTTTCTGCAAACTATATCTTCAGCATGGATCAAAGTAAGTCTTCTTTCCCTGCTAAGTACATGGACATCAATATATGATGTTTCTTTATATGTTGTTTTTCTCTGAGAAGAAAATAAGATAAAAGTAAGCAAACATAATCATGAACTCAGGTAATTAATGATTTCTATCATTACGAAATAAACATGTGAACATGTGAAAATCAATTGCTTCAAAGATTCTGTAATTCTGTAATTGTTCTATGAAGCATATAAGAGCAAATTAAACTTACAAAACTATCTTCTTCTGGCCAACAGAAGACCGCAGAGTTACCGATTGCTTGGAGCAGAAGAATGGAGCAGCAATAACGCTCTTTGGATGCACAGTCGAAGAGGCTTCTACCCAGGTGAGCTTCGCGCCTCTGTTCTTTTACAGAAGAAGCGTTGTTCAGTGTTTTCTTCAACAAACCTCTGTAAAGCTTTGTTCAACAGCTTCTTCCATAAGCTACCCACACACACCTCTATGTTTTAGAAGCACCCACTCCTTCCTCAGCAAGCTTCCACCACCAGCTTGTCCAACAATCTTTTCGTCTTTTAATAGAATAGATTTCTGAAGTCTCCTCAATTTAACATAATGGACAAACTTCATTACTGATCCGAGCCCCTACATGAGGCTCGGATCCCAATAACCTCCCCCTACGGGACATGTGTGGACTCCGACAAACCCGATCTTCACCGACAAGCATCGAGCTTCTCCTTTGTCAAAGGCTTCATTAACATATCCAAACTGTTTTCACTGGTGTGCACTTTTGCCAAGTGCAATTGCTTCGTCACGAGCAAGTCTTGAACCTAATGGTATCTCACATCAATATGATTGGACCTCGAATGAAACGACGAATTCTTGGAGAGGTGTATAGCGCTCTAGCTCGCTATACACAACGTAGTTCTCTTGGTGTAAACCCAATTCCTCAAGGAATCTTCTCATCCACAAAGCCTCCTTACAACCCTCTGTAATCGCAATGTATTCGGCTTCTATGATGGACAGTGCAATGCACTCTTACAGCTTTGATTGCCAAGGCACAGCTGCCTCTGAAAAAGTAATCAAGAATTTTGAAACAGACTTCCTGAAATCAACGTCACCGGCTATATCTGAATCGTTATAATCAACTAGCTTAGGATCACCGCTACCGAAACACAAACACAAACTGGAAGTACCTTAGAGATATCTGCGTGTACACTTCACCGCTTCTCACTGTTCTTTGGCAGGATTGGAGAGGAACCGGCTGGCTACTCCAACGGAATGAGTAATATCAGGTCGAGTACAAACAATGGCATACATCAAACTGCCAATTACAGACGCATAAGGAACTCGATTCATGTTTGCCTTGTCTTTCTCAAGTGTAGGACATTGCTCCGAATTGATCTTGAAATAACTTGCAAGGGGAGAACACATAGTTTTGGCCTTATTCATGTTGAACTTTTCAAGTACCTTCTCGATATAGTCTTCCTGTGACAACCACAGTTTCTCATTCTTTCTATCACGAGAGATCTTCATACCAAGGATCTTTTTCGCCGCACCCAAGTCTTTCAACGCAAAGAACTTGTTCAACTCTCCTTTCAATTTAACTATCTTGCTAGTATCATGGCCTATAATCAACATATTGTCAACATACAAGAGGAGAATAATGAAGTCATCATCGGAATACCTCTTGATGAACACACAATGATTTGACGATGTTCGGCTGTACCCGTGACTCATCATGAAAGAGTCAAACTTCTTGTACCACTGTCGTAGAGCTTGTTTGAGGCCATACAAGCTCTTCTTCAACTTGCACACAAGTTGCTATTTTCTTTTGACTTTGAATCGCTCGAGCTGCTCCATGTAGATCTCTTCCTCCAAGTCACCATAAAAAAAACGTAATTTTTACATCAAGTTGTTCGATCTCCAAATTCAAACGCGTAGCTAAACCAATAGCAACTCGAATCGAGGACATTTTCATCACTTGTGAGAATATTTCTTCAAAGTCAATTCAATTCTTCTAAACGTACCCTTTCACAACTAACCAAGCCTTGTACCTTGACTGGCAGCTCGCATTTTCGATCTTCAACCTGTAGACTCATCTGTTCTTGAGAGTTTTTTTTCTTTGAGGTAACTTCAGCAAGTCACAAGTGCGGTTCTCGTGAAGAGATTGCATTTCCTCTTCCATGGCTTTCAACCATTATTTCTTCTCATTAACGGAAGTTGCCCCTTGGTAAGTATCTAGCTCTCTGGCATCTATGAGCATCACATACTCATCTAAGGTGTACCTTGTCGAAAGACGCTGCTCTCTAATGGATGTTCTCTGTAGCACCCGGTTCCATTGAACCAAAAATTTAATTTATTATTTATGATGTACTTTTATAGAATGGTTGGGGGAGTTATTGATTAGGTTAATAAATGTTCAGGCGAGGGCATGATGGTAATTAGAATTTTTTTTACATAGTGGATAACGTATTTAAGGAAGAGTCAGTGTGAGTAGCCGCCACTGTTTCATTTCTTTTTGCCTCTCAGCTCGACGGATTCCCCCTAGGTGATTCCCCTCCAACCAAGGTGAGTTTTGATTCGATTACTTGCTGTTTTTAGTGTCTAGATAACTAGTGGATGGCTATGTGTGCATTTTGGAAGTACAGAGAGTGAGGGATGGATTTGGGGTTTAGCGATGAATCGGGAATGGCGAAGAACAGAACCCTTAGAACTAGCCCTTTAGATTTCCTAATGTTTAGAATGAAGTTTAGTAATGCTGTGCTTATGTTTTAGGTGAGCCAGCTCTTGGAATATCCTACCACCAGGAACTCTCGGTGAAGCTAGGTGTAGCACCCGGTTCCATTAAACCCAATTTAATTTGTCAAATTAAGATGTGCAAATATGGATTAGGTTAATGAATGGATATGCAAGGGCATTATGGTAAATTAAAAACTTATTAGTGGATAACCTATTTAAAAGAATTTATTGAGCTTAGCCGCCACTATTCATTCTTGCTCTCGGTTTTCAGCTCAAACCGGCAGACTTCCCAGGCGATTTCCTTCCCCGAGTCTGTTCGCCGAGCTAGGTAAGTTTCTACCTCGATTTTTCTGACTTAGTAACTAAGGAAGATTGTATGGGGAAGTGTTAGATATGTATTTTGGGAACTCATCAGGAAAGTGAGTAGATACGGGTTTAGCATAGAATCAGTAATGCTTGGCGATCAGAACTCCCAACTATTCCCTTAGGTTTTCTGAATGCCTTAGAATGAGGTTTAGTACAGGTTGACTTAATGTTCTGTTTACGTTCTAGGTGAGAAAGATCCCGAAGAAGCTCCTAACCGAGCACTCGCCAAGAATCCAGGTAAGTAGAGTTTGTTTGTGCCTTCGGGCCTACATCACAAAACAGTAGGATTTATGTATGTTTTGTATGTTTATTTTCTAGTTGTCATGTATCATGTTTTTGAAAGATTACGAAAATGAATTTACATGAAACGCATGGTAAGTGTGAGCAGGATGATCAGAACAACTGTTAAGGGGGATTAATCCGCCCCTTAACTGAGAACAGAGGATTGAGGTTTTGGGAAAAGTGATCCACTTCCCAATCCTACAGGGGGATCAGACCAGTTAACTGTTAAGGGAATTAATCCGCCCCTTAATTGAGATCAGAGGATGTATGCTTTGGGGAATGACTGATCCACTTTCCCATCGTACAGAGGGATCAACAGAGAACGAATTTGAATACAACTGAGATGAGAAAGTAGAGACCGCATGTTTAGGGAAATTATTGCTTCATTGATCCATTTCATTCATCGCTCTACTTGCTTAGCATTAGGCTAATAGATGAGTTT
This sequence comes from Begonia masoniana, assembly GCA_022432975.1. NCBI lineage: Eukaryota > Viridiplantae > Streptophyta > Magnoliopsida > Cucurbitales > Begoniaceae > Begonia > Begonia masoniana. The sequence continues at coordinate 26,444,879 of CM039514.1, forward strand.
TGTGATGTAGGTGAAGAAGTTACTGAAGGTATGTTTACCGACCAACATGAGGATTAGGCTGGTTGGAGGAGCATTTTCAGGCATCGGTTTGGCCATCTGTTGAGGCGGTTTAATCCATGGCTGCAGGTGTTGAGTTGGGAGTAACTAGTTCAGTATAGATGTTTCCTTTTCTGAAAATTTTATGATGGTAGTGTTTTTCAAAACTTTGAATACATTCTGAGAATCTTTGATATTAGGGTTCGGTTGGGTTTTGAAAATACTGTTTTCTACTGGATTTGAGTGATGCAATGATTTGATCTGTCTCTGATTGGTCTTAGTAAAATGCTTAAATCCTTTGATAGCCAGAGCTTTCTTGGAATACAGCAGAATTTGCTGTTCTGAAGTCTACCGGCAGATGTTGGATGAGAGAGAGAACATCCGGCTGACGTCATCGGCAGGTGCAAGTCGCAAAACTGGTAGTTTTGCTATTGGCAGATGTAGTATATATTTTAATCTTATCGGAAGGAGTCGTAATGTCGTTGTCGGTAGATGTCGCGTGCTTGTCTATCGGCAGATGGAAATCTATCGGTAGATGAAGTTATGTTGACTCCATTGGCAGATGAAGTTATGTTGACTTTATCGGCAGATGTAGTTGTGTTGGCTTGTCGGTAGATGGTGGTGTGTTGTTTGTACACGTCATCGGTAGAAACCTCCTAATTTCTATTTCTGCTTCTTCCGTTGACTTTGTCGTCGGCAGATGTGTTCGACTTCGGCAACTTCACGGGCATTCCGCGTTTTGTTAAGCTTTACGTCTTTTAGCCAATTACTCTTAACACTTCCAACAGTCATTTTAAAATGTTTTCACAGGTTACTTAGCTTCATTGATGTCCAATTGATTTTTTCCGCTGCAAGTTTTAAAATATATTTAGTTTTAGAAAAAGTCAAATTTTAGCTGTCGAGTGAAATTTTAAATTTAGCAGCAAGACGTCATGGTTCGGTTCAGCGTTATGAGTAGCAAACCGGGTTCTGATAACTCGGGGCGTTACAAGTTGGTATCAGAGCCATTTGGTTAAACCGTTCAAAGAATTACTCAACAGTGCCGATCGTTGCATGGAAGTACTCCAACAACTGTAAGTGTTTATGTTAGTTTTAGTTATTAGATATTTATGAGAATAGTTAACCTTTTACAGGGATATAGTAAAATGTCTAAACGACCAGGTAGACCGAGAGTACAGAGGGGGACACCAAACCCGGAGAGTACTGAGAATTCTGGTGTGATCAGGCAGCTGGCAGACTTGGTACGCCAGCAATCTGATATGATGCGCCAGCAGTCCGATCAGTTGGGACTGCTACTGAACCGAGAGGTACAAGGGAGTGCCAACTCGGGTTCCAACAATGAACAGGCAGGAGAGAGGTTTAGGAGGTTGCGACCACCCACTTTTGATGGAAAGTCAGCTAATCCAATTGTGGCCGAGGAATGGTTGAAAAAGATAGAAAGCGTGTTTAGGTGTGCAAACGTGGGAGAAGGAGAAAAGGTCATTTTGGCAACCTTCCACTTTGCCGGTGATGCTCAACTTTGGTGGGAAACGATGGAGACCACCCATGATGTTGTTACGATGACTTGGACGCAATTTAAGGAGATTTTCTATGAGAAGTATTTTAACAGTACTGTACAGACCACAAAGAAGTTGGAGTTCATGAACTTGAAACAGACAGGGACCGTTGCTGAATACAGCAAACAGTTTGAATCCCTATCAAGGTTTGCCGGACACCTCGCACGCAGAGATGAGGATAAAGTGTTCCAATTTGTGCATGGGCTGAAACCTGAGATTTATAGAGGAGTCAAGTTCTCGTGTATAAAAGGATTGTCCTACAGTGAAGTAGTGTCCACGGCATTAGAAGTGGAAGAGGCGGAGATGAAGTGTGCTGGGTTTAGTGCGGCTCCACGAAAGTTCACCCAGCCACACCATCACAGGGGAACGAAGAGGCCCGGTGAGGGCCAGGGCAGTCAAGGGGAGGAGAAGAAGGCACCAGATACTAGGAAGTTCCCTCAATGCCCAAAGTGTTTAAGATTTCACCCAGGGGAGTGTAGAATTAGCGCGGGGAAGTGTTTCAACTGTGAGGAGACCGGGCATCTGCTTAAGGATTTCCCAAAGCCCAGAGTCCTTCGCTGTTATAATTGTAATAAAGTTGGCCACATGAGTAGGGATTGTCCAGCTCTGAAGAATGGCCCGGTGAATGTTAAGCCAAGGATATTCTCTATGGTAGAATCGGGTGATGAAGATCAGCCTGCTGTTGTGTCAGGTACCATACTAGTCAATTTTATGCCTGCTTTTACTTTAATAGATTCAGGTGCAACACATTCCTTCATAGCGTCTGCATTTGCTGATAAATTAGACGTTAAGTCTTCACTTTCTGAGCATATGTTTAATGTTGCTTTACCTTCTGGCGAACGCATGCGCTCTAGTCGTATGCTGCTTAATAGTGTAGTGACAGTAGAAGGTAAGAACCTACCTGCTGATCTCATTATTTTAGAGATCATGGGATTTGATGTAATCTTAGGAATGGATTGGTTGTTTAAGCACTATGCTACGATAGATTGTAGAACTGGCTTAGTTAGTTTTCAACCCCCTGGTGGTTTAAGACACACTTTCCAAGCCTCGAAGAAAGATAAGAGGATGTCTGTTTTAGCCGCTTTTAGTGCTAGATCTTCCTTATGCAGTGAGTATTCATGCTTTCTGGCCAGTGTTTTGGACACAAAACTGGTAGGAGAATCGAGCCTCCAAGATGTTCTAGTAGCTCAAGATTTCCCTGAAGTTTTCCTTGATGACCTGCCGGGTTTACCACCTGATAGGGAGATTGAATTTGTAGTAGATGTCTATCCTGGTGCTGAGCCAGTATCTAAGAATCCATACCGATTAGCACCAGCAGAACTCAAGGAGTTAAAGAAACAGTTAGAGGAACTGATGGAAAAAGGGTTCATACGACCGAGTTATTCGCCGTGGGGTGCACCAGTTCTCTTTGTTAAGAAAAAGGACGGATCAATGCGCATGTGCATTGACTACCAAGAATTAAATAAGTTAACCATCAAGAATAAGTACCCATTACCTAGGATCGATGATTTGTTTGACCAACTTCAAGGTGCACGAGTTTTCTCTAAGATTGACTTAAGATCGGGGTACTACCAATTGAAGGTTAAGTCTGAGGATATACCAAAGACTGCCTTTCGTACGAGATATGGGCATTACGAATTTTTGGTTATGTCCTTTGGTTTAACAAATGCACCAGCAGCTTTCATGGATCTCATGAATAGACTGTTTCACGAGTTTCTAGACAAGTTTGTCATTGTATTCATTGATGATATCTTGATTTATTCTAGAAATAAGGGTGAGCATGCAACGCATTTGAGTTTGGTGTTAGGAATACTCAGACAGCACCAGCTTTATGCTAAGTTTTCCAAGTGTGAGTTTTGGTTGGACAGAGTTCACTTTCTTGGTCACGTGATCTCTGGGGATGGAATATCTGTCGATCCAGCCAAAGTTCGTGCGGTTAAGGAATGGCCTCAACCGAAGAATGCTTCTGATATTAGGAGTTTCCTCGGGTTAGCAGGATATTACAGGAAGTTTATTGAAGGATTCTCGAAGGTTGCGACACCCCTCACTCGTTTAACTAGGAAAAACATAGAGTATGCTTGGACTAAGGAGTGTGAGTCCAGCTTCCAAACCTTAAAGTAGAAATTGACCAATGCACCTATACTAACCCTTCCTGTTGAAAATGGTAAGTTTAGTATTTATTGTGATGCTTCCAAAATTGGACTTGGCTGTGTTTTGATGCAAGATGGTAAGGTCATAGCTTATGCTTCTAGGCAATTAAAGGTGCATGAGAAGAATTATCCTACGCATGACTTAGAATTAGCTGCGGTGGTTTTTGCATTAAAGATTTGGAGGCACTACTTGTATGGACAGACTTGTGAAATATTTTCGGATCATAAAAGTCTGAAGTATATTTTCACGCAGAAGGAATTAAACATGAGACAACGTAGATGGTTGGAGTTTGTTAAAGACTACGATTTTGAGATTAAATACCACCCTGGTAAGGCCAATGTGGTGGCTGATGCATTAAGTAGAGTAATACCGTCAGCCTCAGCTTTGATTCTGGATATGCCGGTGGCCTTAGAGACTGAATTTCATAAGTTTAACCTAGAAACTGTGTCCAATGTAGCAGCTATGCTTTCTGCCATCTCCTTGAAACCTACCATTCTAGAAATGATAAAAGAAACCCAGGACATTGATGAGGAGTGTAAAAAGTTCAAGTCGAGCATGGATTCTACTGACAATTTGGACTTCAATTATACTGATGATGGAATACTTAAGTTCAGGAATAGATATTTTGTGCCAGCCAATAAAGAGCTTCATGATGAAATCCTTTCTGAAGCTCACTCTTCTAGATTTTCCGTTCATCCCGGTAGTACAAAGATGTACAGAGACCTTAAGCAGACTTACTGGTGGCCAGGAATGAAGCGGAGCGTTGCTGAACATGTGGGACTATGTTTGATCTGCCAGCGGGTTAAGGCTGAACATCAGAGACCTGCAGGAATGTTGCAGCCATTACCACTCCCTGAATGGAAATGGGAGCAGATAACCATGGACTTTATTGTAGGATTACCCAGAACAGTAAAAGGACATGATGCAATCTGGGTGATAATCGATCGATTAACCAAATCAGCCCATTTCTTACCCATCAAGATGACTTACTCTATGGACCAGCTAGCCGAATTGTATGTGCATGAGGTTGTGCGACTACATGGAGTTCCAGCTACTAAGTTTCGGACCGAGACTCTAGATTCACATCCAAATTTTGGAAGAGTTTACATAAAGCCATGGGCACACAGCTAAACTTCAGTACAGCCTTTCACCCTCAAACAGATGGACAATCGGAAAGAACCATTCAAACATTAGAGGATATGCTCCGGGCATGTGTTTTGGATTTTCAAGGTTCTTGGAGCAAGTATCTGTCTTTGGTGGAGTTTTCTTATAATAACAGTTTTCAAGCAACAATAGGAATGACACCGTATGAGGCCTTGTATGGACGAAAATGTAGATCTCCTTTGTATTGGGACGAAGTTGGTGAAGCACAGTTGCTTGGTCCTGACATCGTGCAGCAGACTATTGAGAAGGTTGCCCTCATCCGTCAGAGGATCTTAACAGCTCAAAGCCGACAGAAGAGCTATGCTGACAGAAGACGCAGAGAATTAGAGTTCGAAGTAGGCGATGAAGTTTTTCTTAAGGTATCACTATTCAAAGGAGTTGTGAGATTTGGAAAGAGAGGCAAACTGAATCCTAGATTTGTTGGTCCTTTCTCAATTCTGAAAAGGATTGGGAAGGCAGCCTATCAGTTACAGCTACCAGCTTCTATGGAAGGAGTCCACAATGTGTTCCATGTCTCTATGTTGAAGAAGTGTTTGCGGGATCCGTCCCAAGTTGTTGAACAGCAAAGCATTGAAATTCAACCTACACTTACCTACGAGGAGAAGCCAGTAAAGATTCTGGATTATGCAGTAAAGGTACTACGCAACAAAGAAGTGCCGCTGGTGAAAGTCTTGTGGCACAATCAGAACACAGAGGAGGCAACATAGGAGCGCCAACAAGACATAATGGACCAACATCCAGAGTTATTCAGGTATTGAATTTTAAGGACAAAATTCTTTTAAGGAGGGTAGACTGTAGCACCCGGTTCCATTAAACCCAATTTAATTTGTCAAATTAAGATGTGCAAATATGGATTAGGTTAATGAATGGATATGCAAGGGCATTATGGTAAATTAAAAACTTATTAGTGGATAACCTATTTAAAAAGAATTTATTGAGCTTAGCCGCCACTATTCATTCTTGCTCTCGGTTTTCAGCTCAAACCCTCAGACTTCCCAGGCGATTTCCTTCCTCGAGTCCGTTCGCTGAGCTAGGTAAGTTTCTACCTCGATTTTTCTGACTTAGTAACTAAGAAAGATTGTATGGGGAAGTGTTAGATATGTATTTTGGGAACTCATCAGGAAAGTGAGTAGATACGGGTTTAGCATAGAATCAGTAATACTTGGCGATCAGAACTCCCAACTATTCCCTTAGGTTTTCTGAATGCCTTAGAATGAGGTTTAGTACAGGTTGACTTAATGTTCTGTTTATGTTCTAGGTGAGAAAGATCCCGAAGAAGCTCCTAACCGAGCACTCGCCAAGAATCCAGGTAAGTAGAGTTTGTTTGTGCCTTCGGGCCTACATCACAAAACAGTAGGATTTATGTATGTTTTGTATGTTTATTTTCCAGTTGTCATGCATCATGTTTTTGAAAGATTACGAAAATGAATTTACATGAAACGCATGGTAAGTGTGAGCAGGATGATCAGAACAACTATTAAGGGGGATTAATCCGCCCCTTAACTGAGAACAGAGGATTGAGGTTTTGGGAAAAGTGATCCACTTCCCAATCCTACAGGGGGATCAGACCAGTTAACTGTTAAGGGAATTAATCCGCCCCTTAATTGAGATCAGAGGATGTATGCTTTTGGGAATGACTGATCCACTTTCCCATCGTACAGAGGGATCAACAGAGAACGAATTTGAATACAACTGAGATGAGAAAGTAGAGACCGCATGTTTAGGGAAATTATTGCTTCATTGATCCATTTCATTCATCGCTCTACTTGCTTAGCATTAGGCTAATAGATGAGTTTTGTGATGTAGGTGAAGAAGTTACTGAAGGTATGTTTACCGACCAACATGAGGATTAGGCTGGTTGGAGGAGCATTTTCAGGCATCGGTTTGGCCATCTGTTGAGGCGGTTTAATCCATGGCTGCAGGTGTTGAGTTGGGAGTAACTAGTTCAGTATAGATGTTTCCTTTTCTGAAAATTTTATGATGGTAGTGTTTTTCAAAACTTTGAATACATTCTGAGAATCTTTGATATTAGGGTTCGGTTGGGTTTTGAAAATATTGTTTTCTACTGGATTTGAGTGATGCAATGATTTGATCTGTCTCTGATTGGTCTTAGTAAAATGCTTAAATCCTTTGATAGCCAGAGCTTTCTTGGAATACAGCAGAATTTGCTGTTCTGAAGTCTACCGGCAGATGTTGGATGAGAGAGAGAACATCCGGCTGACGTCATCGGCAGGTGCAAGTCGCAAAACTGGTAGTTTTGCTATCGGCAGATGTAGTGTATATTTTAATCTTATCGGAAGGAGTCGTAATGTCGTTGTCGGTAGATGTCGCGTGCTTGTCTATCGGCAGATGGAAATCTATCGGTAGATGAAGTTATGTTGACTCCATCGGCAGATGAAGTTATGTTGACTTCATCGGCAAATGTAGTTGTGTTGGCTTGTCGGTAGATGGTGGTGTGTTGTTTGTACACGTCATCGGTAGAAACCTCCTAATTTCTATTTCTGCTTCTTCCGTTGGCTTTGTCGTCGGTAGATGTGTTCGACTTCGGCAACTTCACGGGCATTCCGCGTTTTGTTAAGCTTTACGTCTTTTAGCCAATTACTCTTAACACTTCCAACAGTCATTTTAAAATGTTTTCACAGGTTACTTAGCTTCATTGATGTCCAATTGATTTTTTCCGCTGCAAGTTTTAAAATATATTTAGTTTTAGAAAAAGTCAAATTTTGGCTGTCGAGTGAAATTTTAAATTTAGCATCAAGACATCATGGTTTGGTGCAGCGTTATGAGTAGCAAACCGGGTTCAGATAACTCGGGGCGTTACACCAGGTAAGTGAAGTATTGTGTGTGCCCTCGGGCGTACATCACAAAACAGTAGGTTTATGTATGTTTGAGTATTTTCCGTAGGTTATGCATCATTTTTTTGAAAGAATACGAAAATGAACTTTCATGCATCATTATGGAAAGGCAAGTACAGATTGAAATGCATTAGCGGTTAAGGGAACTAATCCACCCCTTAACTGATGAAGAGGATTTATGACATTGGGAGAACTGATCCCACTCCCAAGGGAACTGAGGGATCAGAATAGCTATTAAGGGACATCATCCCCTTAACTGATGAAGAGGATGTATGACATTGGGAGAATTGATCCCACTCCCAAGGGAATCAAGGGATCTGATCAGTAAACAAACGATGTGCAACTGAGATGAGAAAGTAGAAACTGCATATTCAGGATTTAAGTTTCAGCATATCATTTCATTATTGCTTTACTTACTTAGCATTAGGCTAATAGATGAGTTTTGTGATGTAGGTGTTGAGGATACTGCAGGTGAATTCCTTGGGTTTACTGACGAATAGATGGGGTTGGAGGAGCACTTCTTTGTCTCGAACTGGTATACTGATGAGGCGGATTAACTGATGTCTGTTGGTGTGAAAGTTTAGTTGACAGTGTTTCAATTTAAGTATATTGAGTTTTCATGACAGTAGGGATTTCAATGTTTTGAATACAATATCGAGATTTTCCTGTTAATAGTATTCTGTTGGGATTTAATGTTGGCACTCACTGAATTTTTAGTATTGTAATGGTTTGAAATGTTTTTGAATGGTTTCAGTGAAGTGAGTAAATTCCTTTCTGTGGTTAGAGTCGTGTTTGTATACCAAGGAGTAGATGAGATGTGGTTCTGTTCACTATCGTTAGATGAAGTCTATTGGCAGAGGTTGAGTTGTTGTTCTGTTGTCTATCGGAAGATGTCTTCAGTGGAAGCCATCGGATGATATAGAACGAAATATGTCGTTTAGTGATCAGTATGTGTAGTTTGTTTTATCGGAAGATGTTGTTTTGTTCACTATCGGTAGATGAAGTCTATCGGTAGATGTCAGGTCATAGTTATGTGCCTATCAGAAGATATAAGTAGAGAGTTTATCGTTTAGTGATCGGCGTATGCAGTCTACTCAATCGGAAGGTGTAGGTTTAAGTTTATCGGATGATGTCTCAGTAAACTCATCGGCAGATGCGTGCTGACGTCGTCGGTAGGTGTAGGAGGACTCTTGTCGTTTAGTCACCGGTGAATGTAGAACAAAGTCGATCGGATGAAGGAAATCATCTGGCTGACGTCATCGGAAGATGTAGAGTGTATTTTGTCGTTTAGTCACCGGTAGATACAGTCTACCGAGAGATGTCCTTTGTTTTTCATTTGGCTGACGTCATCGGCAGAAGCCTTCTGCTGACGTCATCGGCAGAAGCCTTCTATTTTCTGTTTCTGCTTCTTCCGTTGACTTTATTAATCGGCAGATCCGTTTGACCTCTGTGATACCTCAAGTATTTCAATTTAAACTTCTATTTCCTATTGGCCGATTACTTCTTAATATTTCCAACGATTATGTTAACATTGTTTTTATGGCTTCGTCTAATTCTATTTTTGCTTAAATGATTTCCGCTGCAAGTTATTTTCTTTTTTAAAAAAAAATACGGTTGAAATTTTTAGTCATGTACGGGCATTGTGTGACGAACCGGGTTCAGATAACTCAGGGCGTTACATTCTCAAAGGAGGTTCGTCTAGCAACTCTTGAACCTCTTATTCGACTTGTTCAGTCAGTTCAACAATTTCAATAGTGGGGTATTCGCCGTTTGCAGGATCGGTATCATGCTCCGGTTCCACTCCTCCTTGATCAGAATGCTCTGCAGGTGTAGAAATTTGATCTAAATCGATCAAATCATCATTGTACTTATCTGCCATTTCCTTTTCATCAATGTCTTTGATGCCTTGGTCTTCCACGAACACTGCATCTCGGCTTATGACAAGCTTTTTCTAACCGGATCGTAGAACATATAGCCAAACTTATCAATACCATAACCGATAAACACACACAGCCTCATCTTCATATCGAGCTTCGACCGCTTGTCTTTCGGAATGTGAACAAAGGCCTTGCACCCAAAGATGCGCAAATGACCATAAGAAGCTTCTTTTCCCGACCACATCCGGTCTAGAATTTTGAAGTTCAATGGTACACTCGGCGTGAGATTCAAAACAAGAACTATTGTACTCAAAGCTTCACCTCAAAAAGACTTTGATAACTGTGATTGAGAAAGCAAACATCTCACTCTTTCAACAATTGTCATGTTCATTCTCTCAGCTGAACCATTCAACTTAAGGGTTTTCGGAGGTTTTTTTGATGCCGAATACCCTGCTCTCTGCAATACTCATCAAAAGGGCCGCAGTACTCACCTCTATTATCTGTTTGGATGCACTTGAGCATCACACATGTTTCTCTTTCCACACAAGCATGAAATTGCTTAAAGACGTCTAGCACTTGATTTTTTGACTTCAACATATACACTCAAATCTTCCTTGAATGATCGTCGATGAAAGTCACAAAGTACAGCACACCACCAAGTGTTCTTGTCTTCAGCAGACCGCACACATCAGAGTACACCATGTCAAGTATACTCGATTTTCGCGAGTGAAAAGCTCTCTTGAAGGCTACTTGAGTCTACTTGTCTACCAAACAATGATCACACCGCTTTAAAGAGCCATTTTTCATACCTAATAGTAGATTCTTCTTAGCTATGTTCATCAAAGCCTTCTATCTCATATGGCTAAGCCGGTTGTTCCAAAGTTCTACCACGCCTTTATCGTCCACTGTATGAACTGTGGAATCTGTGATCTTCGCGTGCATCACATACAATGAGGAACATTTTTCTCCCCTAACCACAATCAAAGAGCCTTTGGTGAGCCTCCATTTTCCATCACGAAAGGTGTTGCAAAACGTTTCATTGTCGAGCTTGCTGGTCGAGATCAAACTCATGCGAATGTTAGGGATGTGCTTCACACCTCTTAAAACTAAGGTGTTGCCATTGTTGGTCTCCAAACGCACGTCTCCCGTACAAATGGTTTTTGCATCGCAAGCATTTCTCATCCTTACACTTCCAAAATGTAGGACGTGAAGAAATTCTTCCGCAAAGTGACATGTATCGAAGCACCATTATCGATCACCCAACTCGTGTCTTAACAAGCGAGATTGACGACAGCTCTGTCATACACAATAAAGAACTCCTCGGTGCCTGTGGCTACCTTCTCACCTATTTCTCTCTCTTCGGCTTTCTTTTCCTTTCCCTTTCAGATTTTCTCGAAGAACCTTTCAAAAAATTCTCTTGATTTGTCCTTTCCTGCCACAATGAAGACACTCAAAATTGACGTATTTTCTCGACTTGCTTTGACTTCAGTTTTTATTACCCGAACCTTTGCTCTGACTTCTCCCATTGTTTTTGGTGACAAGAACGTCTAACTGTGAAGAAGAATCCGTTGACTTTTTTCTCATCTCCTCGTTCAAAACACTGCTCTTCGTTACATCTATAGGAAAAACACCCTCCGGGACTAAGTTGGACAACGACATTTTGAATGTCTCCCACGAGTTCAGTAACATTCCAAGAAGCATCAACCCCTGAACCACTTTATCGAACTTGATTTTCATTCTAGCTAATTGATTGATAATTCCCTAAAAAGTATTCAAGGGATCGGTCATTGCTTTTCCATTCTGGTAATTCAACCCTAGAAGCTGCTTGATCAAATACAACTTATTATTAGCAGTCTTCTGAGGGTACAACTACTCAAGCTTTTTCCACAAGCTCTAATCGTTCTTTTCCTTACTAACATGGTTGAAGAAGTTATCATATACCCACTGCCGAATGAAACCGCACACTTGACGAGAACATAATTCTCATTCGACGTCAGATTTATCTGTCAGCTTTGCACCAGCAAACACGAGTAAATAATAGTATTTCACATAGAGAAGATCCTCCATCTTCTCTTTTCACACATGTTAGTTGGTACCGTTCAACGTGACTATCCGACTCGGATTAATCTCCATGATTTTGACATGGCACTCGGACTACAACAAACCAAATAGCAAAACCCAGCAAATCTCAGTAAATTACATAGCTTTATAGTTCACAAAACACAGATTCACGATGTGCAAATCAAGGTTCCTCCTTAACTTGGGTTGCTTTCCTGCTTCTGTTGGAGAACTAAACAGCAAACAATACCAGAAAACAAAAACAACAGAAAAGTGACCTTCGCTTGGTGGTGTGTTGTTTGTTAAACCTTGCTCTGATACTAGTTAAAAGTACACAGGACAGAAAAGCTACATCCACCGTACCAATGTTTGTTATTCACAAGGAAGAAAAAAAAAACTACTTCAACCATATATATCTCTGTTGAATAACACCAAGAAAAGAAAAACTCAACAATAGAAGACCAATCTTCTTTGTATCTGTTAAACTATCTTCTTCTTGCCAACAAAAAGGGAGGAGGAGGGTGTGGGTGGGTGGGTCAGTTGGGTCGAGTTACGAGGAGATGGGTCGGGTGGGTAAAAATATGGATAGGAAATTGGGTTGGGTTGTGGATAAGGAAGTGGGCTGGCTTGGTAAGCTAAAGGGGGTTGGGCTGGTGGGTGGGGTTGAGGAAGTGGGCCAGTCGGGTAAGAATGATTAAAGCGATGGAAGCAGGCTGAAGCTTGGTGGCCCGGCTTATGGCAAATTTGGCATTTGGGCCGGTTCGGTTTAGAGTTAGGCCGGGTGGGTCGCCAAAAGGGTTGAGGCATCGGCGAAGACCCAAAACCGACTGGGTGTTGATGCAGAGGAGTGCTAGGGCGTAGAACTGGAATGCCAAATGGCCGAGGGAACGACGCCGGTCGGAATGGCTGATGGGCGACTGGCAAGAGCCTGAGCGGAGTTCGACATCTGGAGAGAAGTCGCGAGATTCTGTTTCTCAAGGAAAAACTCATAGCTCTGTAGCAGACTGTAGATATCTTCCATGGAGGGCTCGTTGGTGCGGTTTGTAATAGAGGTGACAAAGAATTATAATCACTCCCAAAACCACTGAGATGATAAATCACTTGATCGCTGAGGGGTACGGGTGGCCGATGTGATGTGCCATGGAACCCCTTTGAACAATATCAAACCGTGAGAAAATTTCCTAGCCTTTTTGAGACTAATATCTTTGTTCTTCTTATAGGTGATACTCTTCACAAGGTATTTAAAGGAGGAACTAAGCCCCAAGGGAAGAAATAGCCTCCACCATACAAAGCTTGGAGCATGCCTCGAAAATTTGAAGTGAAGAAGGAGTTTGTCCTCCTTTGACAAATTATGTAATCCGAGAGACTATTTTTTTTTTTTAATTTCTTGCACAAGACTCTTAGATTTATTTTCTTTGCATGCATGCATGGCTAAATGTTTAAGTAGGATTAGGGCTTCATTTGAAGGGTAAAATTGAAAGCTTGATCATGGGAGAGAGAAGGTGCATACACACCTTGTATCCAACCAATGGTGGCCAAGCACCTCACCACATTCTAGAGAGTTCTTCATCTCTTTCATGCACAAACCCTAGCCCATCTTTTGAAACATACTTAAACATATTTTTCTCATTGTAATAGACATTATTATTGAATGAAATTTCGTTCTTTTGCTGATGCAAAAACCATGGCCCTAGGGTATCCTTAGTTCTACATTCTCGGCGAGCTTACCCGAGCAATGGAGGCTATCTTCATCACAAAGTTGTGACTACTTGGTAACCATCATGCCACCCATTTTTCCTCAGCGTTACCAGAGATTGGAAGCTGAAGAAAAGGTTGGAAAATCGTGCCATTTGGTGAAGCCAATCTACATTTGTGGAGTAAACTATCATCAAAGGTACAAAACACCTTATTCTCGAAGCAGCTTTGGTTGTGTGTCCACCGTTCTTTCTTCCCATAGATTTTTGCTCTGAAATTTTCAGAGTCCACTCTTCACACCCCCAGGTACATTGTGTTAAAATTTCACTCAATTTGGTTCATCCAATCGGGAGTTATAGATTTTACAAGTGAGACGTTATTCAGCCCAGAAAAACTGCTTACCGAGGAGCAGATTTTTCTGTTTTGTTTGTTGCGTAACTTTTTGGTCTGATCGTTTTTGGAGCTGAAATTTTGAGGATATCTCATGCATATTGTTGGTTAGTTTGTGTTAAAATTTCAGATTAATTGGACTTTTTTTGAAAAAAATATTCTATACTTGTTGGAGTCTCCATCGGCCAAGGATTCTTGGTGTAAATCCGAGGAGCACTTGTGTGTTTTTGTGTTGCTGCTCTTAGGTGTTGATAAACTCGGACTTAGGGCATATCACGATGGCTGCGAGAGTGTTGCAGATGGAGGTAAGCTTTTGAGTGTACTGGGAAACAGAGAGGCCATCTTTGATGAGAGAGTGGAGCTGGCCTCGTAATTCTGTAATCCGAGCGAGCGACGAGGATGCAAACTGGCGAGCCAGGGCTGTCCACATGTCAGCAGCAGTGGAGTAGGAGATAATGATCGAAAGAAGCTCTTCCGATAAGGAGGAGAAAATCCAGCTCATCAGAAGGCGATTGAAGCGCTGCCATGTGGTAAACTCGGGGTTAATCTGCGACGAAAGATCGTCCAGAAACTATGGGGGTTGAGATAGATTTTCGTCCAGAATGGTTTCGAGTCCGTTGGCAATGACGATGTTGAGCAATTGAGCTTTCCAGAACAGGTAGTTAGTGTTGTTGAGTTTGATGTTTAAAACTTGATTTGCTGTGGAAAAATGTGGCAGAGAAGTAGATGAATGGGAGTTAGAAGAAGGGGAGGGAATTGTCGAACTTGGAGACGTCATCGGCAGCTCTGATACCAAGTTGAGATTACATGATTCACAAAGGTGGAGAGGAAGAAGGATGAAGGCGGCAATCTTCTCATTCAATTTTTCAAGAGTACAAATGTACAATATATACGTACAGTAAACTAATAATGAATATTGAAAAGAGGTAAAACTAAACTATACAGGTAAACTTAACTATACATACTCTGACACAAAAGACCGCCGAGTTACCGATCGCTCAGAGCAGAAGAATGGATCAGCAACAACCCTCTTTGGATGCACGTCGAAGAGGCTTCTACCCAGGTGAGCTTCGTGCCTCTGCTCTTTTACGAAAGAAGCAACGTTCAGTGGCTTCTTCAACAAACCTCTCTGAAGCTCTGTTCAATAGCTTCTTCTATAAGCTACCCACACACTCCCTCTGTTTTAGAAGCACCCACGCCTTCCTCAGCAAGCTTCTACCACCAGCTTGTCCAACAAGCTTTTCGTCTCTTGATAGAATAGATTTCTGTTTAACATAATGGACCAACTTCATTGTGGATCCGAGCCCTACATGAAGCCCGGATCCCAACATTTAGATACCAATATCTAAGATATAATATTAATATATCATATTGTTGATTTGATTGATTATTTCTATAATTTAATGGCTATTGTTGCGTTTAAGTGGCATGATAAGGAAATTCCAAATATCAATACTGATTTTTATGAAATATTTAATCATATAAGTAATATGATGTTGAGAATGAAATATGTTATCCTAGATTTTTGTAACCAGATTGATGAGAATTGTGTGGGTTGGAAGTTGTTGGCTTACTTTTGATTGATTGTCTGACTTGTACACTTTGTTACAATACGAATAGATTATCCTTTGTGAGACATCATCTTGTTTACTCATATTTATTCAGTGTTATAAATGTTAGAGGACTAAAATTTCACATCTAAATTTTTAAGATGCATACTGAGAACTTTGATATCGAATTAATTTGAGTGTGATAGTGTATGGTTAAGAGAATGATCAAATGTCTCGACAGTCTGCTATAATTTTGCATTATGGATTTCGTGAAAGGTTGATAGATCAATCGTTGTTAATTGAGTTGCATGTGATAGTAGCTATCAACTAATGTAAAAATTTTACTTTATGAGTCCCTTTATGGGAGGCTTATTAGGTTGCTCGTGTTGATGGAAGCTAAAGAAAAGGTGATTATTAGACTATATTAAAGAAGCTAAAAATATTTGAAGGGTTGCAAGTGTATTGAGGGTAATTTAGTGCCCCGGAAGGAGTGAAAGTAAACCTCTCTATGTTTTGTGAAGGTCCAACCAGGTTGTAGTCTTGGTTGTCTTGGTACAAAGAGCGTGATGACTCAATAATTATCAATTTGTTTCGGATTTATGAAGTTTGTTAGCTCAATAACTTATAGAATGAAATTGCCACAGTTAAAATACGTGAATAGAGTATGTTTTAGATAACTTGCATGTTTCTTGGACCAATGTGGTTGTCTGGGAGGATATTTTTTATAAGGAAGAACCTGAAAGAATTTTGAGCCGAGAGATTAGATATTGGGCTTCATCGTGAAATATCATTGGTTTGGGTTCAGTGGGAGAATCGTACCGAGAAGAAAACCACTAGGAAAACGGAATATGAGATGATGGCAAGGTATCTTCATTTGTTCCAAGGAACACTTGGTTTTGTTCTAAATTTTCGATTCGAAATTTTCTAAGCGGAGGAGAATGTAATGGCTGTCACTTTGGATAATTAAGGTAATACATTAAAAGTATTGAATTGCCTTTATTTATGGGCTGTTACGCAAAGGGAGTCTTGTCGCATTTCAGTCATACACCAAAACCCCCATCCTCTCTGTTCTTTCCTTCCATACCTCCCTCTTCTTCTTGCCTCTTTCTCTAAAACTTTCCAAAAACCTCACCTTATTGATTTTACTTCGTGTGCAAAGGAGAAATGACACTGACAACATAGAATAAAGGAAAGACTTGCAGACTAAATCTTACTATCTCTGTTTGAAAATTGAGGTTCTCCTTTCTTGTTTCATAGAGGACCTCGTAGGCTAATTGTAAGTCTTTCGGTTAGATGCTAGCTAAAATTGGTGATCACTCAAGGCTACCAGGTTTAAATCATTTGTTTGGGCTCATGCAATGTTGGTGTAAAAATTGGTATTTTTATAGTTAAATGAATTTTATAGGTCAACTTTTACGTTATTGACAATCAACATATCCGGAGTTGACTCATTTCGTCTTTTATGGTCACATTGGATTTTTTAGTAAAATTAGTTAAAAAAATCGATAAATTGAAAAATTACATTGCAGTTAAATTATAAAGAAATTAACGATGGTAAATTGAATTTTACCTTGTACAATAATTTGAATAATCTTCAGAATTTAAGAATTTTTAATTAATATATAAAATATGTATTAATATGTCTATGACATAGTGTACTCGGAATTCGTAAGTGACTCTATTTTCACTATAATTTTTATAATCTGAAGTAGAGTTTATTTTGTGTATGTACCACACTATAGTAAAATATTTTCAATGATTATTGTACTAGTTGGTTTACAAATCAATTTTGAAGAATGCTTGAAATTTAGCATGCTCCCTTAAAAATCTAAATTAAGTTAAGTCGATTCTTCCCTTTCAAGTGTTAGTTAAGAAGATTATCAGTTGTCGGCTAAGGATTAAGCTTTGCGAGCCATTTCTCCAATTATTTTAAATTTCTTCTAAGAGAGAATTTTGTAAGGCTTGACCTTCTTATAAACCTTTATTGTTATTTTAAATTTGGCACTCTTGCTTTGCACCTTTATTATTACTTTATCTAAAATGTCATTTTATGATCTTGTATTAGCCTAATTAGACTTGGACCAAGACTTTTATTTTTATTCAACTCTTATGCTGCCATTTAAATTGTTTAATCTTTTGGATCGAAGGCATTTTTCGTTTTTCAAAACAAGTCGCTCCCCGTTTATTCTCGCATCTTCTTTGAGGCGTGACATTATGGTCCATTGAACATGAGTTCTGAATTTTATTTATATTCAAGTGTTCGACTGCATTTTATATATAAATTAAAGAGAATGATCGTGTGGTTCAGTCCGTTTTCAGGTCACGTCTTTCTTCGTCATGTCTTGAGCCCCCTTTGGGACATGACAAATTTACAATGTGATAGATAAAGATCCCAAGAGTTAAATTTGCTTTAAGATAACTCAAAAGTTAACTTGAGAGAGACCTAAGAACTAAGATTGCTCTTGCATGGTCGGATAATCGATCATGGTAATGTTGGTTTTTATGGTCCCTACGCATGGCGGAATTCACTATTATTCATAATAATAGTGACATGCGTTACCCTGTGACTTTAAAACTATTTTAAAATCATAAAAAAAAAACTATAAATTGGATCGTTAGTCTAAAAGAAATTATTTTTGAGAAATATGTAATTTTTCAAAATGTAAACAATTTACATTGAGAAAAATTATTAGAATTTAGATTGGGAAATAATAAAAGAAAATACCTTTTTGGAGCAACGCTTTTACTCAGGTACTCCCGTCTGATCTTAACAGCTTTAACTCAGGATCAGGTGTTTTTCCCGAAAACTTTGATACCGTCGAGTCTTCTCTGAAGATCTTTACACTTAAATCTCTTGACGTGTGGGCGTCTCTCTTACAAGAATAACATACTCTTATATTTGTGAAGAGACGTGTTCTCAACACATGAGACGTCTCTCTTTGATCTTAGAAAACGGTTTTCTAAAACCGAATACGGAAAGGTCACACCTTTTCTCTCTAGGGATTTGTTTCTCGGTCGTTCACCGTCGTTTTCTTTTTGGTTCATCCTTCTGTCAAATCACATTTGACAATTTTTATAGATCTGTTTTAAAATTAATTTTTAGATTTATTTTAATAAAAACTAATTTTTAAAAAATAAATCTTATCTAATCAAATCTAATTTGATTAGAAGTTGATTTATCTAATAAATCAATTTATCAATTAATCATATAATCTAAAAACAGTTTTTAGAATATATTTATAAAAACTACTTTTCAAGATAATCTCATCTTATGAGATTCTTTAGATCTACTTTTAAATAGTAAACAAACTATAAGTCAATTGTAGATCGAATCTAATGTAATCAGATTTTCAGATCTACTTTTATTCAAATTTCAAAAATCTGATTTGATAGTTTGTTACATAACCACTTTAAATTTGAAGATCAAATCTCATCTGATGAGATTCTTTAAATCTAATTCAAATCTCATCTGATGAGATTCTTCAAATCTAATTCAAATCCCTTAAAAATATCTCATCTAATGAGATATTATATTTTGAATTCAAAATATAAAAACTATTTATATATTTTGAATAACAATATATTCATTTGAGTATTTATAAATGATTAATCATTATTAATCATTTATATATTTATTCTTATAACATGGAAATTAAATAATGATATAAGATAACAGAGGGACTGATGGACCTATAGTTCTTAAGCTCCAATAATATTTGTTAATTAATATAAACTCTTTATATTAAATAACACAATTATTAACTCTAGAGTAATTCCACTAAATACCTAGAGTTGCACTCTTAGAACTATAGAGTATATTTACTCAAAGTAATGTCCATTGATATAGTCATTACATATGTATTAATCCTCCATTAAGATTCGTAATAGAGCTAGGTATAAAATCCGTTAACCTCTCATATTACATCTTTATCCTTGACTACCATTAGTTCTTGATTGAATAATTAATTCATAACATTTATGAATTTGCGCGCTAATTATTCAATTCCTGAACTAACAAACAAGGGAATCTTGTATTATGGATTTCATTGTATCAATGTTAGCATTCCCAGCTACTCATTTAATTTATTCCCAAAATACAAGGTTATGTAATGTAACTCATACAAAACTGTACCGAGTAACTCATACAAACTGTACCGAGTAAATCAAAGAATAATTATAATGAAATAGGAGTCTACTAAATACAATGAATTAAGATCATATATATATGACCATCATTATGATAAAATTAATTGTTCTTCATTCAACGGATATTATAAGAACAATATAATTTCATCTGGTCCAGTCCTATATAATCATATTATATAAAATACAATAACTTTATGTCACTACATATATAGTCGGGATATGACTATACGTTCTCAACGAAGTGAACTGTATTTATGACTTTATTAATTTGAAGATCCTTTACTTCAAATATAAGTCATGGACTATTGTGATTATTTCTTTTTAAATTTAATCCCACATATATCAGCATATATGTAAATTTAAAATTGCATAAATAATCAAGGATTTTTCTTTGAATTTATAAAGCATATCGAATAATGCAAACATACAGCAATAAAAATGTTCATAACATTTGCTTGTTGGGCACATTATTCCCAACAGGTAAAGGTCACAATTGTTATTTTCTGGTATTTTATGTGATAGTCCTACAATATTTCATCATCTTGAAAGTGGTAAAAAGACTTGAAACATAAATAAAGGTTGTATAATTTAATCGAATGGTTTATAATATAATAATAACTTCCGTTTAATGTCGTTGACAATGATTCATTGTAATAAAGTATACTCTGATTATGGTGAAGAAAAAAAGTGTACGTTGCAAATTATTCATTGATTTACTCTTTTCCTACAAAATTAGGAGGAAAAAAAACTTCGAATCTTTGAACCTTCCTTCCTCGGTTCTATGAGAGAGAGACAGAGAGAGAGAGAGAGATTTGAAAATTCAGAAACGGAGAAGTCAAATCATTGGCCACGGGATCATCAAATAAGCTTCGTTAGGATAATTCTGATGGACTTTAGAATCCCATATTGGGTGAGTGGTGATGAAAGTATTGAATAATTTGAAACCCCATTAAAATATTTGAAACCAGACAAAAGGAAATGACCCACAACGGCTGAAAAACGTGGACGAATCAAAGTAAAACAAAATAAAATTATCTTAATTGATTATTCAATCTAAGTACAACATATCAAATCGAAAGGAGCTTGGTTTTTGGTAGGTTAAGAGTTGCTTTCTTAGAGCGTATATAATACAGTAGGCTTATTCTTTACTTGTTCTTGTACTCTTACCCTCTCATCTCTCTCTCTCTCTCACACACACACATTTTTTGACACAGTCCTTGCTGATTCAGCGATATGGCAAACAATTCAGAATCTGAAAGCATCAGAAAGTCATCACCTGTTGATCAATTATCATCATCTTCATCTGGATTACGCAAAAGAGAAAAAGTAAAATCCTCAGAGCAGAGGAGGTCGAAAAGATCGAGAGATGAGCGCGATACGCAGAACCCATCATACCGAGGAGTTAGAATGAGAAGTTGGGGCAAATGGGTTTCTGAAATCCGAGAGCCTCGCAAGAAATCTAGAATATGGCTTGGAACTTTTTCCTCGCCGGAAATGGCTGCTCGAGCTCACGACGTTGCCGCCTTGAGAATCAAAGGCCACTTTGCAATTCTGAATTTTCCGGAACTTGCCGAGCTTCTTCCAAGACCTGCGTCATCAATGCCAAAAGACATTCAAGATGCTGCAGCTAAAGCAGCTGCCATGGTCAACTTACACAACTCCTCACCCCCTTCTTCGCCATTGTCGGAGGAGCTAGATGAGATCGTGGAGCTGCCAGATATTGAAAGGAGTTTTCGTTCAAGCGTCTCCAGTAGTGAGGTTCTACTCGTTGATGGCGATGCAGCTGATGAGTGGACATATCCGCCATTCTTGGTGGAGCGTGGAGCAGACATGAATGGAGACTTTTTGGATCAAACTTTGATGGAAGACGACGATTGGATGAAGTTTTGTTGGGATATTTCAAATTAAGATGAATATTTACTTTATACGTTTATTTATACACCTATAAGTTATACCTATTAATATCTTTTGTATTTACACCATATAAAATATCTGATTTTAATCTTTTTTTAACTTGGCCTATAATTAAATATAATATTAGTTTTACTTTTTTAATTCCACCATTTATCTTATCTTCTTAATTTTCATATCATTTAATAAATTATATAATAATTTAAATAATTTAAATAATTTAAATAATTTAAATAATTTAAATAATTTAAATAATTTAAATAATTTAAATAATTTAAATAATTTAAATAATTTAAATAATTTAAATAATTTAAATAATTTAAATAATTTAAATAATTTAAATAATTTAAATAATTTAAATAATTTAAATAATTTAAATAATTTAAATAATTTAAATAATTTAAATAATTTAAATAATTTAAATAATTTAAATAATTTAAATAATTTAAATAATTTAAATAATTTAAATAATTTAAATAATTTAAATAATTTAAATAATTTAAATAATTTAAATAATTTAAATAATTTAAATAATTTAAATAATTTAAATAATTTAAATAATTTAAATAATTTAAATAATTTAAATAATTTAAATAATTTAAATAATTTAAATAATTTAAATAATTTAAATAATTTAAATAATTTAAATAATTTAAATAATTTAAATAATTTAAATAATTTAAATAATTTAAATAATTTAAATAATTTAAATAATTTAAATAATTTAAATAATTTAAATAATTTAAATAATTTAAATAATTTAAATAATTTAAATAATTTAAATAATTTAAATAATTTAAATAATTTAAATAATTTAAATAATTTAAATAATTTAAATAATTTAAATAATTTAAATAATTTAAATAATTTAAATAATTTAAATAATTTAAATAATTTAAATAATTTAAATAATTTAAATAATTTAAATAATTTAAATAATTTAAATAATTTAAATAATTTAAATAATTTAAATAATTTAAATAATTTAAATAATTTAAATAATTTAAATAATTTAAATAATTTAAATAATTTAAATAATTTAAATAATTTAAATAATTTAAATAATTTAAATAATTTAAATAATTTAAATAATTTAAATAATTTAAATAATTTAAATAATTTAAATAATTTAAATAATTTAAATAATTTAAATAATTTAAATAATTTAAATAATTTAAATAATTTAAATAATTTAAATAATTTAAATAATTTAAATAATTTAAATAATTTAAATAATTTAAATAATTTAAATAATTTAAATAATTTAAATAATTTAAATAATTTAAATAATTTAAATAATTTAAATAATTTAAATAATTTAAATAATTTAAATAATTTAAATAATTTAAATAATTTAAATAATTTAAATAATTTAAATAATTTAAATAATTTAAATAATTTAAATAATTTAAATAATTTAAATAATTTAAATAATTTAAATAATTTAAATAATTTAAATAATTTAAATAATTTAAATAATTTAAATAATTTAAATAATTTAAATAATTTAAATAATTTAAATAATTTAAATAATTTAAATAATTTAAATAATTTAAATAATTTAAATAATTTAAATAATTTAAATAATTTAAATAATTTAAATAATTTAAATAATTTAAATAATTTAAATAATTTAAATAATTTAAATAATTTAAATAATTTAAATAATTTAAATAATTTAAATAATTTAAATAATTTAAATAATTTAAATAATTTAAAGAACGTAGTTTTGTTCAATACCTCATACTTCAAGGTTTAAATTGAATATTACCCTTACATCAATAAATCAGTTATATGTCAAATTTTAGCGTCAAGTATTATTTTATATTTTAGTATTACAATTTTACAAATGGACAATGTATCATTCATACATGAGTATTAAAATTTGCCAATTCAAACTATATTTAATCTATTATAATAATAAACAAATGAAATTTATTGTTTATTTTATCCGGAGATTATATTAATTCGGAAAGTATGTTGTAATTACAGACAATTAACACAATAAATATCAGATATTATGACTCAGGTTTTAGCTTTTTGGATGATAGTAAGCTTCCAACTTAAGGCCGTTAGAAATCAACAGTCGCCACATACCAAGTCATGGTTTGGTTTTCTAGTGTAATCGTTTACCGTTGCAAGTTTTGAAAACTATGGACCACCTTATGTCAACATAATTATAAATTATGTGGGACCTAAGTTCGTTGACAATATGTAACCAAATATTGATTATAAAATCGTACAAGAAATAACGATTTCTTATTTTTATTAGTCTCGATCATAAAAACAATACGATTTTATTCTTGGGTCTCACTCACCGGAGGGCTTTACACACGCATTTGTCGCAATAACTTTCCGGACGCCACTTGATTTTCATGAAATAATACATTACTATTTGCTTTAGACAAAACGTTCAAGACTTTTATTCTTGCGTTATTAATCCTACTCGGAGATAAAACTTCACTTACGACGCCCTGGTATCTCTATCATCACAGTGGTATCTGTCACACTAAAATAGCGACATCTAATTATTTATCAATATATATAATTTATTACATTTATAATTTGTCATAGATATTCTACTTATAAATAAATTACACATTTCGAATCAAGTTTAACACAGAAAAATCATACATCTAACGTCACCCATAATTTCCAATGAGACTCAAACAAAAAACAAGGATTGAACATCCTACCATAGGAATTAATCGAACCTATAATAGGCAATACTGCAGAATAGTAGTTTAGAAGTAAAAAACAAGCACAGCCATCCATTGATGGTCTAAAATCTTGTTCCACAGAAAGAACTGCAGAGGCAGAGATGTCCAAGTGTTCGAAAATTTCCACCTATTAAGATTCAAGGAACTGGATGCTTAAAGAAATTACAAGCTCAATGCAGTGAGCACCCTTCTAAAAGCACATATCTCATATTATAGACTAGTCAAATCTGACAATGTTAATAACATTGGTCTTTTTTTTTTTTAATTTCATCACACAACATTAAACTGGCCTCATGGAAATGACAAAAATAACATGTTCCTCAATGTGAACAAGATTTGTTTTTATAAGAAAAGTACTTCTACCGCAGTATCTTGCTGCAGAATACTTCTACCAATGGATTGGATCATAGAGAGACTGACCTTTAGACTCCAAACATCAAATCCATGATTTTAGACGCCAATGATTTTGTAGGGGAAGCAATAGCTCCTCCTGCTTGTCGTCCACCAGAGCTCCCATTTTCAGAGCTCCCATTTTGAAGATAGTACGGGCGAGGAGGTCCTCTGATTGCATTGAACTCAGAGGCTTTCGTAGTAGATGATGGAGGTGGTAAAGCCATGAAGCCTTGATTACCGAGCCTTTCGTTAAGAATTTGCCTTTGGTTCGGGTCCAGTGGTTTCACACCTACAATTAGAACACCATTTATTTGCATTCCATTCTTCCCAAGCGCCTTCTGGGCATCAGCTCGATTCTGCACCAGGAACAACCAGCGAGAAAATTATAACTTCTGAATGCTAAATGGGATTATGCATCAAACATGAGGCCACAGTCATGAGTAACTGAGGTAAAGGTAACACATTTAATCTGAATACAAGAAGAAATTACAATTACAATATATAAGGTTGAATAGTTTTCTGCCTATGGTGAACCAACTGGATCATTTCACTAACAAAACAGGGCGTTCCAGTTCTATCATATTTTTTACATATAAAGAACACTTAAATTGATGAGAACAACACAAATCGTGGACTTCGAAATCAATACAGTAAATAGACAAACAGGGAATCGATCCACAATGGCAAAAATAAAAACCTGATAAAGGATATGCATCCAATTCGCATCTCTAGGACCAGGAACATGCTTCAATATCACACCGCATTTCTCAAACTCCCTTAAGATTAGATTTACGTCACCAGGTGAAAATCTGAAATTGATAGGGCACAATTAAGAATCAAATTTCTAATTCAATAAAATAAAAAATGTAAAGAAAATGTAAATAGAATCTTGAAGCATTTCAAAGTGCCACGTGGGATTCTGAAAACAGAAATAGCACGTGAAGTTGGACACACCCATTGGAAAACTACATACCAGCAAACTAAAGAAACCACTTTCCTCACATAAACAAACATTTAAACTCCTACTTGCATTATTATTACAAATTACAACTAAGTTATCCTTCATCTTTTTGGCTTTCCGTTCTTGCACAGTTGAAGCTTTTTGATCTTAGGTTATACCTCAATAGATAAGTCATTTTCTTCAAAATTAGTTGGTAACCATAAAGCATATAGACACAAATAGACTAGAATGAATACCCATAGACAGTAACCCATTCTTCCTCATCCAAGCTCCCTGGTGTGAAGCAATTCCTCTGCACCTCTGGCCTAGCAACTTCCCTTGGAACTGGGAGTGTGATCAAAGCACCTGGCTGAACAACACCTTCAACTGGGGAACTCTTTCCTCTCTCATCTTGGTCATTACCGCTTTTTGAGGGAGACCACAAGCTGAAACCTGCTGAACCTGGTTGACTTTGCCGCCCACCCGAGAGAGCATAAGAAGTGCTTGCCTCGGACATTGTTTTCATAGGAGTAGAGAAATCATTTACAGAACTTTGGACTGGAGTCTGCCGCTCTAGTTTTATATCTGGGGAAATAGGAAAATCAGGAATTCCCGACTCAGGAGAAAAATCTGACCGGTCCTCCAAGGTGTAAACAGGAGGAGGCGGAAGATCTGAATTTGCAAAATTTTCACGCCACAAAGCAGATACAGCAGCTGCTTGACCAGGAGTTGAAAACTTTCCCTTGCGTGTTGAGATGGGAGATGCTAAATCTTGGAAAAACAACGACTGCCTCCCAGACTTCGGAGTTCTCTGGATTGTCCCGCTCATGGCTCTGAGAAAAAAATTCATGGAAAGAAAGCTTTGAAAAGCTACCAATTATAAGGGAACTAAAATAGATGTAAATGGCCGTAAGATGTTGAAAACTGAAAAATCAAACCTAATAACAGTCCAGAAACATATTACTTTATTTCTGCACACCAATCTTAACTTATGCTTATTAAAGTGTCAAACAAGAAGAACTTCATAATAGATGAAGAGCTTGAAACCTCAGGTCCTAAAGCCAAGGTTCCTAAACAGTGGTGTATATTTTACCCTAAAACTGCAAAAAATGTTGACGAAGATGACTGGATCTACCGTGCAGAATATCAGACGCAGAAAAACAAGCAAAGAACAAAGTCAGATTTCGTTTACCTCAAACTACGTTTCGCAATGACCAATTAAATCGCTAGAAAAATGAAAACCACAGCTTCTCCCTTAGATTCGTTTTGAAACTAATTGAGCAACGAGGAGTAAATACAAAGCAGTTGAATGTAACGCCCACAAACGAGAAAAACACAGACTCGGTCATCTTCGCATCTAAACTAATCTAGAAAATCACTGCTTCCTCTCTTCGTCTTTCTTCTTTTAGCTACGAGAGACAATCATTTCTTCCATTTCTCTCGGCACACAGAAACAAGTCGAGAGAGAGAGAGAGTACCTTCAATCAAAAATGGAGCTCCGAAGGGATGATTTGGATTTTGGTTTCGCGTTTCCCTCCCAGAAGCAAATACTGAAGAATGAAGAAACCCTAAACCCGAAATTCAATTTCAAAATTTCGGGGTTTGAAATATTCTTTAGTGGCCTTCACTTTTGTAACATATTGCATTTTTAGAAACTAAAATTTAATTTTCTTAACTCTTTCGATTGGTAATCAAATTTCCAACCCATAAACACTAAATAATCTAATAAATACAAATTTAAATTTAAATAAGATATTTAAAACAGAATAATATTACATTTACTCTCTTATTAAATTTTTTAAAATACTAATGAAAAATAATTGATGTAATAATATAACAAATTTATTATTTATTATATTAATTGTATTTATCACTATTTAACACGTTTCAAATATTTTAATACAGTAGAATAAACATAGCATTATTCTTTTAAAACACAAAATTCATCCCATCAAACGTAAAATATAAATTAACCCTTCCTTCTAACAAAAGAAAGGAAGTTTCCAAGAAATTACCGTGAAATAAAGCAGGCCTTCAACTTTATTTTTAGCAAAAGAATTTTCTTTTCCTCCACCTCAACCCTGGTAGAACTACCCAACTATCATTTCTTCTACGCACACAAAGTGACTCTTTTGACCAAAAATGTGACGACCCCAACCCCACGTCGGTGCCGCCACGACCTGTGTCGTGCGTGCATATCTACATACATACGTGTTACCCTCGCCCGTTCTCACTTAACTTTTTTTTTTCTTTCTTTTCTTTTATCCTTTCCATTTCCTTTTCATTCATTCATTTTCCTTCAATTACTTTCGTTCGTTCGTTGGAGAACGGACTCGGGCATCAATCCACATCTATCGACATTTTGGCTCTAACTTAAAACATACCCAAAATGACTCGTCTAGGGTAGGAAATCATCAAAAGAGGCTTTAACAAGTTGGGCACAAAGTTCGTCAACGTTTAATTCACTAAACGAGAATAAAACCATTTTTTGGAAAATTTGTCGACTCTGTTTTCGGGTCCTTAAAATCCTCTAAAATACTTAGAGATCGCTCGTAAAATACGTTTAAAAAGTATCGTAAGAGGTCGGGTTAAAACGTGTTTTGAAAAGTCGAAATTTAAAAAAAAACCATGTTGGAGTCAAGTGGGGCGCGCTGGGCGCCGCGCGCGCGCCCTGCAGCACGCCCGGCAGCGCGCACCCGCGCGCGTTGCGCGCCCTAAGCGTGCCCAGCCGCAATCGATCGCGCCCGAGCCCGATCGATCGGGCACGCTTCGTCCAAAAACACCCCGACCGCGACCGATCGCTCCCCGGGCCCGATCGATCTGTCCGGCTCGGGTTTTTCTCAAACAAAAACACCTAAAAACATTCATTTTGACCTTTTTTGACTTTTCCCCATATTTCTTCATATTTTCCCGAACCAAATACCTCCAAATCACTAGAAAATTTACTCACACATCCCCAACTTAAAACGGAGCCCAAAACGTATCTGAACACATATCTAAAATTCACGAAAACCAACCGCGTGGATCGCTCTAAAAACCGAACATTCCACCTAGAATCATCCAAACCCAACACCAAACATCAATTCTAATTTTAAATCCTCAAACTACCTTCAAAACATCAAAACTCATCAAATTTCCAACCTTCATTTCTATTTCTCCCAAAAAATCATTCTAAACTTCAAAACCATTCTATTTCATCATCATTCACTTATACGAAGCGGAAACTAATCAAAATATCGATTTATAACCTATCCAGATACCAAGCATCCTAATAAGGGTTCTATACAAACATCAAATATCATCCCCCATCAATCCATTTCAACCCAAAATCCCAAAACACATAACCTATGCTCCCCACGGGTTGTGCTCGCATCGACTACGCCAGCCGCCCCCACGAACATCTTTCATCAAGCTGTAGGCTCGTCGGGTGGAGGGACATCGTCCTCACCTTGCTCGTAATCACCTACACCACAAAGACACCTATGAGATAAAAATCTCAGCAAATTCTACGTAAATGTATATGCATGATCATGTATGCAATGAAAACCGTCCATGTCATTTCATTTTTCAATACGTGTCAGTCTATGGTCATCAGAAACGCTCGACAGATGGATAGGGCGCATCAAGCGGTTAGACAGCCCACACCATCTGAAGGGAGGAAAACCCGCTCATCACGGAACGCCAGGTCTGAACCTCATCCCCGATAACCCCATGTCATGGTTGTTTACTGTGATACTTTACTTGCCTTTACATGTATTTCATTTTTCATAAAAACGATGCGAAATTCATTTTCATGCCATTTTAATAAACGTGATGCGTGAGCAATTCAATGAATAATAAAACATACATGACGAACATACCATCAAAACCGTATAATCACTCTCAAAACATCACAATAATTAACCTATAAAATAACTAACTCCTAACTACCCAACCAAAACAATTAAACAAACAATGCACCAAACAATCCTCAACGCAAATTCCGACTTATGATGTAGGCCAATCGGCCACAGTACATCACGAGAACTTACCTCACGTCCCGTGCACACCGAGCTCCACGTCTCGAGCTTGATCACCTAAATCAATCCATAGCGTCCTTCATTAAAACCGAGCTCAAATATAAAGTTTCGGAAATTTACGAACCTCTTAACTAAGAGAAATTTCCTAAAATTCTAATAAATCTCTATCTTGGGCATTTCATCGAGCAATTTATGCTCACCAATCCTAGAACTCCATTAATGGGGTTTCTAAGCTCCAAATTTTTGATTTTTGTACAAAACGCTAAACACATCCATTATTTTTCTCCATAACGCTAAATAAGCATCAATACGGCAATATCTAACATTTTCGAACATAACCTGGTTATTTTCGACATAAACCAACAAAATCCTAACGGTTTATCAACTTAGAAATCGAAAATAAACCTCCCAAAACCGTAGAGCCTTACCTAGGGAGCGTTTTTCGTGAAGAAACACGAAGAAAATGTTGAAGACCGGAGGAGGAACGATGGAGGACGTGGAGAATCACCGTGGAGAAGAGGAGAAATCACCAAAGAGGGAGAGGGGTGAAAAGTACGTGAAGTGAAGAAGAAGAAGAAAGAAGGGTTTGGCATTTTAAATCTATTTGTCATGTCAAATTACTACCTTGCCCCTCCATTTGATTTTCCGTTTATCCTACTGTTCGACTATGAGTTCATTTTCTTTAAAATTCTCTTTTTTTTCCACCAATAATTCCAACTTATTATTAGGGCTCTAACAAAACTCTCCGTTCGTCAAACGGATTTAATTTGCTATTTCTACGAATTAAATCGCTATAGGGTTAAAATCGGAAACTTAAGCACTATATCTCGGTTTGATTTCCTTAAATTCCCATAATTCTCCCAAAATTCATATTAATTATGAGGGTTCCATTAAAAGTCTCGATTCGCAAAACGAACATATGTTGATTATTTACAAAAATGCCATCGTGCGAAAAATTAAAAAACCCGTAAAACCGGGTGTTACAAAAAATCCAATCACCCATCAATTTCACCGAAGATGACATAGAGTGCTTCAGATACCTATATTCCGTGTTAGAAAACTAGCAAAAGAAGAAGACAAACTTGATCAACCTAAACACTAACAATCTTCTTTGAGTTTCATATAAATCGAATTCCGGTCGAAGGGGTCCAGTTCATATTCAATATTAGTATTTTTAAACCGAATTCTGGTCGGGAGTCTAGTTCATATCGGGAGTCTAGTTCATATTCAATATTAGTATTTTTAAACCGAATTCTGGTCGGGAGTCTAGTTCATATTCAATATTAGTATTTTTAAACCGAATTCTGGTCGGGAGTCTAGTTCATATTCAATATTAGTATTTTTAAACCGAATTCTGGTCGGGAGTCTAGTTCATATTCAATATTAGTATTTTTAAACCGAATTCTGGTCGGGAGTCTAGTTCATATTCAATATTAGTATTTTTAAACCGAATTCTGGTCGGGAGTCTAGTTCATATTCAATATTAGTATTTTTAAACCGAATTCTGGTCGGGAGTCTAGTTCATATTCAATATTAGTATTTTTAAACCGAATTCTGGTCGGGAGTCTAGTTCATATTCAATATTAGTATTTTTAAACCGAATTCTGGTCGGGAGTCTAGTTCATATTCAATATTAGTATTTTTAAACCGAATTCTGGTCGGGAGTCTAGTTCATATTCAATATTAGTATTTTTAAACCGAATTCTGGTCGGGAGTCTAGTTCATATTCAATATTAGTATTTTTAAACCGAATTCTGGTCGGGAGTCTAGTTCATATTCAATATTAGTATTTTTAAACCGAATTCTGGTCGGGAGTCTAGTTCATATTCAATATTAGTATTTTTAAACCGAATTCTGGTCGGGAGTCTAGTTCATATTCAATATTAGTATTTTTAAACCGAATTCTGGTCGGGAGTCTAGTTCATATTCAATATTAGTATTTTTAAACCGAATTCTGGTCGGGAGTCTAGTTCATATTCAATATTAGTATTTTTAAACCGAATTCTGGTCGGGAGTCTAGTTCATATTCAATATTAGTATTTTTAAACCGAATTCTGGTCGGGAGTCTAGTTCATATTCAATATTAGTATTTTTAAACCGAATTCTGGTCGGGAGTCTAGTTCATATTCAATATTAGTATTTTTAAACCGAATTCTGGTCGGGAGTCTAGTTCATATTCAATATTAGTATTTTTAAACCGAATTCTGGTCAAAACTTCATTACAGTGAATTTCTCTTAAACTCGTAGTTTTTTTCAAAATGACTTACCACGTAAATTTCGGTGTCCCTCTTTTTGTGTTTTGTTTTTTTAGGAAAAAGTTCTTTTTAGTCCCCAACGTATGAGGTCAATAGTCAATTGGTCCCTAACGTTTATTTTTGACTCAATCAATCCCTATCTTTCACGTCGTTTGCAATTTGACCTCTCCCGTCAATTTTTTCGTTAAATTTGACATGTACTCTACACGTGCCCTTTAAAATTTCCTAACTATCTTTTTTTACTCTTTCCTCTCTCTTTTGACCTGGTGTCGGGTCTCTCTCTCTCGACCTGGTGCCGGCTGCCCCCACGCAACGTCGTTTCTCTCTCTCTCTCTCGTCTGTCGGCTACCCCGCCGACTACCAGTACCCACCCCGATGCCCCCCTTGGCCCTCTGAAACAGAGCCAGAGGAGAGCAACGATGCAATGTCGTTGCTCTCTCTCTCTCTCTCTCTCTCTCTCTCTCTCTCTCTCGCGTTCGTGTCTGTCGGGCCGCTGGCCGCCTCCCTCGGCCCCTCGGCCTTCTGAAACAAGAGAGAGCAACGCTGCTCTCAAATGGCCGACAGATGAGAGAGAGAGAGAGAGAGAGAGAGATGTTTTGATGAATTTCTGGGTATGTCTTCCAAAAAGCTTGTTCTAGTTTTGATGAAATAGTTCCCATTTTTCTTCTGAGTTTCCTTTATTCGAACCAGACTGCAGCTTCTAATTGTTGCCGTGAAATGGTAGAAAACGCAGAAAAAAAAGGGAATTTAGCCCACTAAAAGCATGCCATAGCCATAGATGATAGATCAGTCCACCAAGAGTCGTCATTGGTTTTCGTGTAGTTCCATTCTTGGTCTGGTTTTTGTCAGTTGGAGAACGACAAGTCCTGCTGAATCATCCTCATCTTCAACGCCTCTTTCACTGTCTCTCTTTATCCTTGATCCGTGGGTTTTGCTTCTGAACTTCTCTCTCTTCCATTTCTGATGTTTTTAGACTGAGAAAAACAGAGTAGTGTTGAGGTTCGCCGTTGTCTTTTTCTCTGCTGATTGAATAATTCTATCTCTCTGCTCATTAATGGCGGACGATAAATGCATGCATCTAATCATTGATTATGCAGCCATAACAGAACCAATTTACTCAATTTCTCTGCAACTTATTAGATTTTTTGCATCGAAAGTGTAAAAATGTTGCAATTGATGCAGCGGCGATCCGACGATGTACGAGCAATATTGGGAGAAGATGGGTGAGGAGACGACGATTGTGATTCCTGGCTGGCAATCGATTTTGTATTTCTCTGACAGGAAGAATCTTTGCTGGTTTCTGGAGCCTGAGTTTGCCAGCGAAGTTCTGAGATTGCATCGAGTTATCGAAAATGCGGTGACGGAAGGTCGTTGGATTGTTGTCGGAACCGGCTCTTCCCAGCTGAAGTCGGCGGGGTAGCCGACAGACGAAAGAGAGAGAGAAACGACGTTGTGTCGTTGCTCTCCTCTGGCTCTGTTTCAAAGGGCCGAGTGGGGCCAGCCAGCACCAGGTCGAGAGAGAGAGAGAGACCCGGCACCAGGTCGAGAGAGAGAGAGGAAATGGTAAAAAAGGATAGTTAGGAAATTTGAAAGGGCACGTGCAGAGCACCTGTCAAATACAATAAAAAATTGACGGGAGAGGTCGAATTGCAAACGACGTGAACGATAGGGGTTGATTGGGTAAAAAATAAACGTTAAGGGCCAATTGACCATTGACCCCATACGTTGGGGGCTAAAGTGAAATTTTTTCTTTATTATTATTATTATTTGAGTTCGACTATCAACAATAGGTATGAGAGCCTGGTTGGGGAGAGATTTAAGAATTCGAATTTTCAAAATTCGTTGAAACATCAGTTATGTTCAGTCGTTTCGTATCGAACAAGGTTTTTGTAATTTTTCAGAAAATTAGAGTTTATGTGAAAAAGAAAAAAAAAGAGGAAACATTATTCCATTAGTCATTCGTGTAACACCCCTAATACTGTACCCTTATTTTACCCGTATAAATTTTTCATTTTCATTTTTGTACTTATTTCTTTCCTCTACTGTAATTAAAACCTTATGCGGAATTTAAACTATGGTTGAAATCGGAACTGAATCGGAATTAAAACTGAACCTTACATGCATTTAAAACAAATCTTTATTAAAACTTAAAAGAAAAACCTTTAAAAGAAAACTTTAAATTAAATTAAACAAGTGGGAGGGCAGAATTGGAACTCTGTCCTCAAAATGAAACAGGCGACCGATCTCTGCACTGCAGCAGAGATCGATCGCTGCCATGCATTACAGCAGGGGCGATCGATCTCTGCTGCAGAGCAGAGATCGATCGCTGCTAGCTGTGCAGCAATCCGACCGCTGCTAACTATAGCAGCGATCGATCTCTGCTCTGCAGCAGAGATCGATCGCTGCAAGCATGCAGCGATCCCTTCTCCCTTTCAGACTTCAAACCTCTAACACTTCGCATTTCACAAGCAGCGACCGATCTCTGCATTGCTGCAGAGATCGATCGCCGCACACTTTCAGTGCAACGGTCAGTGAAAACTTCAGCGACCACTTCAGCGACCACCTCCTGCTTCAATCGCCTTCACTTTTCTTTACACTGCTCTCTGGAATTCCAGAGAGCAAACACTTAACAATACTCTCTGGAATTCCAATTCCAGAGAGCGATTCATGCTACTGGAAACTCTCTGGAACTTGATTCCAGAGAGCAAACATTACTTAATTTAACACCAATTTCTTCCAATAACATCGACCAACTTTACAGCGGACTTTGCGAAATCCGACTGCGTGGATGCATCTAAACATCGAGCATAACCGTATCAACCTAAAACCAATCAAAACATTTCCATAACATTCATTAAACAGTTTAAACCAAAACGTTTTACATACAATTATCAAAACGTTATCTAATCCCTATCCAGATCCAAACAACCTAAATATTCTATACAATTATCAACTCAAAACATCCCAAAATAACCCCAGAGTCCAGACATACATCCCCACGGGTCAGAAAGCGCCTCGACTACATAGCGCACTCCCACGGCCGTCATCCATCAACTGCATCAGACGGAGGAACGCCGTCCTCACCTGGTTCGATATCACCTAAGAGGTTACCTACACCATACAGACACATATGAGATATTGAAATCTCAGTAAGCTACGTAAATGCAGATGCATGCGTGCGTATGCCATTCAGAAATCATGCTCAGATTCAGATTACAGATACAGAATTACAGATTACAGATTCATTACGTCACAGACAGACAGAATTGTCACCGAGACCTCGACCCACTAACCCAAGGGGGCCCGTCCGGCGGTTGGACTACCCCGTGGGGTTAGAGAGGGGGGGTACACGCTTGCAACACGCACAGCCGTGCCTGAGCCCCATCTCGCATGACCAGAAACAGACAGATTACGTTTATTCATTCAGATTTCGTTACAGATTTCGTTTCAGATATACGTTCCTTTTCTTAAAAACATGTGCAGAAATTCCTTTTCATGACTTTCGAAAACCGTGATGCATGAACAGTTCATATCAGCGGAAAGTAAACAAACAGTTCATATCAGCAGACAATATAACATAACCTATAAACAACTAACCTAACTACCCAACCAGAATAACGTAAAACAAACGATTCCTCGAGTATTCTCGAGATGACGACAGAGTATGGTGTAGACCTTTGGGTCAAAGTAAGTCACGAAAACTTACCTGGAGCGCACTGAATGGCTAGCTTCGTCCACGGGAGTCGCGTGTCTGAGGAAAACACGATATTTACCATTAAAACTAATTTAAACAATTAACGTCCAAATCTAAAAACTTAACTAAAGAATTTCTCCTAAATTCTTTATTTAGCCAATCAAAGCGTTTATAACGTTAATTAACGTTCGATAATTCGAAATCCCAATTAACGAGTTTTTCTCAAAAACTCGGAAAATAAACCAATTTTTAACTTTTTCGCAAATTGATTTTTCTTCGTCCAATAACGTTCAATACGTTCACTACATACTTAATCAAGGCTAACCTATTAATTACGAACCCTAATTCGCGTTTTTAACGAATTCCGAACGAAACCCTAGTTTGCTAAAATACCGTAAAACTCGGAATAAAAGCCCCAAGGTTGTAGGTACATACCGAGAGTAGCGAGAGAGGAAGAAATGACGAAGAACGGAAGAGAAACGGAGGAGATCGGAGGTCGGATTCGTCAGAAACCCTCGGCTGGCAGAGAGGGATCGCGAGGGAGGGAGATGTTCTGTCTCTCTGGAAGTCGATTTCAGTTAATGAAATCGATTAAGGCTTTTGCCTTATTTAAATAATAACAATTAAATGCTCAAATGACGATTTTGCCCTTCTTTAGTTTTTATATTGATTTCGTCTTTCGGTTCGTTAATCGTCCAACTATTTGGATTCTCGAAAGTTCCATATTTTGCCAATAACTTTTATTCATTGCCAGGGATTTATTAAAATTGTCCGTTCGCGATTCGGACCTCGTTTCCTATTTTTACGAGAACGTCTTTTACATTACGAAAAGTGTATTTACTCGGAATGTAGTGTTTGATCTCCGAAAATTCCCGTAATTTCCTTAAAATTCTTATTATTCGTTAGAATCGTAATGACGCTTTCTTTTTGTGAATCGGACCTGATTTGATATATTTACCAAAATGCCATTAAATAAGGAAATGATAATATAATCAAAGGTCCGTACAAACCGGATATTACAATTCGGCTAGTTCATGAAGATTTGTAGTTCTCTATCGTATGACCGCCATCATAAATTGTTGCCTTATTCGTCGTGGACCCTCCAATTTCCCCTATTTTAGTTTGCCGAATGTCACGACCCGAGAGGGGGCCGGACAAAAATGCCAGGCTAAACGATCAACCTCAGGGAGGTCCGCCGTCTAACCTAAGGCTGGGTGCAGAAGTTTTTGCAATAATCCAAGACTCCTCCATGTAACAAATATGAGAAACGAGCAATAATAGAAAAATTGAAATAATAAAGATAGTTACAACACAAAAAAGTAGCAATATCCAGATTATATTCTTACATTTCACGAAATGCCGAAAAATAGAAATAATTACGACTCCTAATTGATTGGTGCCGATCCAGCTCACTTCTGCTTCCTTCTTCTTTTATCTGTGGAGGAGGGGGAAGTCGTTGGGGTGAGTGACAAACTCAGTATGGGATGTTATACCTACCACTCATGTTATAATGCATGGAATGAGTATCAACTCTCAAAATCAATTCTATGTTATTAAATTTCTTCTTATTTTTAGATAGATCGATCGGGCTAATTTTTAAAATAAAGTGTATACATACTACGCCCTCACTATCCATACCGTACTACATAGTCAAGTGTACAGTGAAAAGAAGACCACACAAGGATCCTCTGAAACACAACACAGAAAGGCAGCAATAACATTAGGCAAAACCACATAAGGAGAATAGATATAGTCAACCACCAGGGGAATCACGGTCGGCATACCCTAGGCTTCGTGGATCACACGGTAGGTCACCAGGAGGGAATCAACGATCACTCTCGATCAGTCGGCATACCCTAGGCCTCGTAGATCACACGGTAACTCACCAGGAGAGAATCAACGATCACTCTACCCTGAGCCCTCGGGAACACCGCACAAAGGACTTATCATACTAGTGGTAACAACGAACAAACACTAATCAAGTCAGGTAATAGGGCTAGCATAGCTCAGAACCCAGGGCTAGCCAAAGCTCCGAGCCCACAACTCCACATGCAAGGAGTTTAACAAGAGGGAACTCAACCCGGAGGGAATCAATAACCACTCATCCCGAAGCCCTATCCAAACAAGTGTGGGGAGTACCACGGTAACCTTCAAACACGGGTGCATCTGGGTAAAATCCCATGATACTCTTAGCTGGGCCCCGCTTAGAGTGCCAAACGATTATCTCCAGAATCAACTTCAAATGGCAATACAGAATACTATGCAATGCATCAAAAAATGAATCTACAATAAAACACAACAGCATAGTATGATGGTCAATCTCAACTCAAACCGTTGGCAAGACAAGAAAACATGGTAGTAGGCAGTCTAATCAAGTCAAAAGTATACATGCCTTTAATGCAATATGCTCATGTTTTTAAAACAACCGATATCAATATCAGGAGTAATCCACCAAAATAATACATATATGCATGTTATGTAGGTATATCACAGAAAATATAATAACCTATACCACCTAGGCGAGTCGTCCTAACTTCAGTGGTCTGTATCTCCTCGGGGATCGTCTCGAGGTTTGCAAAGTCCTCCGAATCTAGGAGTCAACACAAGAAATAAACCCCGTTAAAATCCAATTGGGGTTATAAACTGCGAACCGGGGTGAAACGGGCCCAAACGGCTCGAGTTGACTTTTGGTCAAAAGTCAACGATCGATCAAAGTCAACAGTCGATCAAAGTCAACGGTCAACAGTCATGTCCACGTTGACCGTTGACTGGGTCGGGTCGGGCTGAACTGGGTCAGCCCGACCCAGTTGGGTTCGGGTTAGTCCCAACCCAGAATGGGCTGGACCTGACCTGGCCCACCAGACCGCTGGTCTTGGCCGACCTGAATTGAAATCGAGTCGGCCCGTTTTGCAACGGGTCTGGGCCAACTTGGCCCACAGCCGAGCGAACTCACCGTCGGCCGAGTTCACTCGACCGTCTACATGGCCATCAAAAATTACAATTTCCGGCCGTTTTTCTTCGCGCATTCCGCTCGTCATCCACAATCGGCCTCCAAAATTCACATCGACGAAGCCTAAAAATCCCGAACCTTCTCGGGCAAAAATCGGGAGAAAGAGAGCTTACCGTCGATAACGTCACTCAACAACGTTGATCTACGCTTCGAGACAAACATTTTGACAGCAAGATTACGTCGAACGGAGGTCAGAATACCGCCGGCCAATTTTCCTCTTCGCGGTTGTCGTCTCCCTCTCTCTCTCTCTCTCTGTTTTGCTTCGGTGGAATGAAAATAGGTTTCTTAACCTATTTTCTTATTTTATTTTATTCCCTTTATTTTAATACCTTTAAATTTTATATCAAACCTATTAACTCATTTAATAGATTTTTGGTTTCCAAATTAAAAATCTTGAATAACTTGGCTCGACAATATCGAATGTTCTACCCTCGTGATTTTAATCCACTTATATTGCACAAAAAAAATATTTAGAAATTTTCATTCACTAAATTTGGCAGATTTTACATCTTTTCACCCTTTTTATGAATTTCGTCCTCGAAATTC
Organism: Begonia masoniana; assembly: GCA_022432975.1. Classification (NCBI taxonomy): domain Eukaryota; kingdom Viridiplantae; phylum Streptophyta; class Magnoliopsida; order Cucurbitales; family Begoniaceae; genus Begonia; species Begonia masoniana. Next base: position 26,483,845 of record CM039514.1, read on the forward strand.
GCCTTAACTACTATTCATTAAACAAATAAGGGTATCTCTCCACCATCTCGGAATCCAGCTCCCAAGTAGCCTCCTTCTCTGTGTGATTCCTCCACAGCACCCTAACGTATTGAACCTCTCGACGACGTAGCAATCGAAGCTCACGCCCCAAAATCTGCTCTGGCTCCTCATTATACGTCGTGTCAGCCTGGACGGGCACCTCACCCCACGAAACACTGTGAGACGGATCTGGAATGTACTTCCTCAGTGGCGATATGTGGAATACGTCGTGCATGTGTCCCAACTGAGGCGGCAAATCCAACCTGTAAGCAAACACTTCAATCCTCTCAGTAATCTGAAATGACCCAACATATATCGGGGCTAATTTCCCTTTCACCCCAAACCTGCTGACACCATGGGTAGGATGAACCTTCAGAAAGACCAAGTCCCCAACATCAAATTCCACCTCACGTCTTTTCAGGCCGGCAGAGCTTTTCTGCCTGCTCTGCACAATCTTTAGTCTCTCGCGAATCTGATGGATTTTCTCAGTGGTCTCTCGGATGATATCAAGCCCAAGCGAAAGTCGTTCTTCCTTTTCTACCCAACACAAAGGGGAGCGACATGACCGACCATACAATGCCTCAAACGGAGAGACTCCGATTCTGGTTTGGAAACTGTTGTTATACACAAACTCTACCAGTGGCAAGTGCAGGACATGCCAGACTAAACGATCAATCTCGGGGAGGTCTACCGTCTAACCTAAGGCTGGGTGCGGAAGTTTTTGCAATAATCCAAGACTCTTCCATGTAACAAATATGAGAAACGAGCAATAATAGAAAAATTAAAATAATAAAGATAGTTACAACCCAAAAATGTAGCAATATCCAGATTATATTCTTACATTTCACGAAATGCCAAAAAATAGAAATAATTACGACTCCTAATCGATTGGTGCCGATCCAGCTCACTTCTGCTTCCTTCTTCCTTTATCTGTGGAGGAGGGGGAAGTCGTTGGGGTGAGTGACAAACTCAGTATGAGATGTTATACCTACCACTCATGTTATAATGCATGGAATGAGTATCAACTCTCAAAACCAATTCTATGTTATTAAATTTCATCTCATTTTTAAATAGATCGATCGGGCTAATTTTTAAAATAAAGTGTATACATACTACGCCCTCACTATCCATACCGTACTACATAGTCAAGTGTACAGTGAAAAGAAGACCACACAAGGATCCTCTGAAACACAACACAAAAAGGCAGTAATAACATTTGGCAAAACCACATAAGGAGAATAGATATAGTCAACCACCAGGGGAATCACGGTCGTCATACCCTGGGCTTCATGGATCACAAGTGTAAGACCTGGCAATTTTTCCATGTAAATATTCCTTGAATTATTAAACGGGATTAATGAGAATATTTATACAATACGCGTTTTTACGAATTTGTCGATGTTTTCAATTGAATATGTGTGATTCGTCAAACCGATTTGTGGAACTAAATAGTAATTTAGTTAAAAACTAATGGAAGGGTAAAATAGGGAGCCAATTAAGGTCTGTGGGAGGAAGCCAATGGTTGAGTGACACCTGGCAACTAGTTAAAGAAGCCATGTTCTTCTTCTCTTTCCTCCTACGTGAAACCCTCATTTCTCATCTGCTTCTTTCCACTACTCTCTGTTTTCTCTCCTCCAGGCGACTGCAACCTTTCCAAAAGACTTCCATTCTCTTGTTTTTTCCAGTGAAGGTAAACATCTGCTAAAGCTAACGAGTTTGAATAAGTTAAAATGTGAGTTTTGTTGGAGTTTGAGGTTACGATAATTTGGAGTGAACTTATTGTTTTCACATGAAAACACGTTGGTTTGTTTTCTAAAGGTTTGAATGGTGTTTGAAGCTTATTCTACTTAGTTATTAGTTCGCATTTGCAGCTTGTTAATTTCCCTCTTCGTGCACGTCATAGGTCCGTGCATCACCAAGGCAACACGTTCAAGACTCTCAACTCCGCAGCAAACAGGTAAGTTCATACATACAGGTTTGGCCCTTAAGGCCCTACAATATGGAGGTACTAGGTTTTATGTTGTTGAGATTTCTGTTGGGTAGTTAAACTGTAGGTTATGTTTTAGGTTAAGTGTGTTTTGTTTTATATCCTGCTTATTATTCTGTCGCCTGTCTATGAATGTTCATGCATACACGTTTTCTTCGAAAGTCATGAAAATATTTTCTGCACACGGTTTGAAGTTAAGTAAGATAAAACCTGTAATGAAATGTATGGTTAAGTGTAGACGAGGACTGACATCCTGTCATATGTCCTCTTGTGGCATGTACTCCTGTTGCGCCAGCTCTTCTTCCCACTTATACCTTCCTGCCCAGTGAAATGTAATGTAATGTTCATGTATTTGAAAATGTTCATGCCTAGCACGTGCATCACTCTGCATTGTATGTTCTTATTGAGCTCTAGGCTCATAGTTGAACTCCCTGTTGTAGGTATGGATCCTCCAGATGAGGACATTGTGCCTCAAGATGACGATCTGATGTAGTTGGTGGATCGAGCTCATGGGGGTTGGTTGTTGCAGTCAGACAAGAGTTAACCCTGTGAGAATGTATTTACTAAAGTTATGTCAAGTTCTGTACAGCCTTTGGGATTTTAAAACGATGTAAAAACTTTCTGTTGAAGTATTTAAAACCTCTGTTTGACAGTTGTATCTATGTTTTGAAAACATTTTGGAACTGCTTGAGTTCTCCCTTTTAGGTTGTGCATGGGTGGTCTCGAATTTTAGAACTATCCATGCAGTTTGTTTTCTTGAATCTGTTATTTGTAAAACATGTTTTACAACTTGTTTTGAATCGGGTTTTGAAGGTCTGAAACTTTTATGCCTTCTGTTTTATGTTCCCTGTTTATACGTCTTCCTGTTAAAAGTTGTCAAATTCTGGCTTTAAAACTACATCTTCCGATTACATCCACCGTTACCCTTTAATAGCACATCCACCGCTGCTTTTAAAAGCACATCCACCGCTGCCTTTTTAAAGCACATCCACCGTTGCCCTTTAAAGCACATCCACCACTGCCTTTAAATTTGCTTCCACCGGTGAACAGTGCATTTCCGTCTGTAGTTCACTTCCACCGGTGAACAGTTCATTTCTGTCTGTAGTTCACTTCCACCGATGAACAGTGAATTTCTGCCTGCATCCACCGCTGCCTTTAAAATTACAACTTCCGCCTAACGTCATCTGCCCATATCCTCCGCTCAGTTTATTTACGTCTTCCGCTTCACGTCATCAACATCTTCCGCCTAACGTCATCTGCCTAAATCTTCCATCCCGGTTTATTTATGTTATCCTCCCCTCTCACCCAGTCTACCTCTTCCGCCCCGGTTTGTCTATATTTTCCGCCTTGCTTCATCTGCCCCGTTTAGTAACATCTTCTGTAACACCCGACAATTTTGGCCAGGTGACTCTCTTAATGGAATTAACTGTCACCTTTATTGTCGTTCTTTTAATTTAAATTAAATGCCAAAGCTTATTAGATTTCTATTTGTGTGGTGGCAGGATTGTAATTAAGGAGGAATTTATGTAATATAAATTGAAAAGGGAAATCGTTAAACCTCGCTAAAACCCCACTGTAGCCGACATTTCCATTATGCGACTTCTTACCCTTCCGAGCTCTCTCCCTGCCAGCGACTCCCTCGTCGGCGATTGATCCTTCAGTTTCCACCCGACTATCCACGCTTTTAGGTAAGACTTAAGCAATGTAGTTACCGGTTGACTACTTTGAACTTTGTTTTCAGCTAGAACTCGGGACTTCAGATTCTTTAATGGCAGAGTAATAATAGGAACATTTTAATCTGAGTTTAGTAATGGCATTTTTCCGATTCGATTCTGGACATTAAGGAAAACCGACTGCATTTAGTTTCTAGGTTGAATCCGGCTATGTTAGATTCTAGGATGACATTTAGCTAAGGTTTTCTAGCCTCGATTTTAGAACATTTAGGACCTGTTTTAACTTTGTAATGTGAAATGCTTTAGGTGGGAAAGATTTCAAGTAAAGACAACACTGCTAAGGAATCCAGGTAAGTGAATGTATTAAGATTTCCGGCCATTAGGGCCCTACATCTTAAGGGTACTAAATTAGTTATGTGTTTGATGTTTGTTTTAAGTTAGCAGGATGGTTGTACTTGGATGATTTACGGATGTTTGAGAACTATGTTATGTGATGTTCTGATAAAGTCTATGAGTCAACTGTCTAGTATGATATTTTTCATAGTCTGATGATTTAAGAACATTCATATCATGCATCATGATATACTTCTCAAGCATATGAAAATGATTTATGAGCATGTTTTCTCCATGAACAAGATATGAGAATGAATATGAAACTTATGCAACCGGATTAAGTGAAGGTTGGAGGTGGTTTGGCGTATGTCACTGTCCAAAGAGAAGGACCATGAATACGGCCCGAAAGGGACTATGTACACTTGCACTGTCATTTCTCCCTTTACGGCACAAATCCTCCCTTAATCCATATGATGAAAGTGATGAACAAGAACACGAATAAGAACAATAAAAGAGCATGAAACGAACATGATCATGATTTTCTTGCAACTATGCATTCACGTATACATGTTAGCATTGCATTTCTTACTAAGCATTAGGCTTATAGTTTAAACCTTATGATGTAGGTGACGAGATATCAGGTGAGGAATTCAAAGTTGATGAAGATGTTTAAGTTGGTTGTTGGAAGGTGTTCAGGGAGCAATTCTGTGGCTGGATGGCGATTATGACCCGTGGTTATGCTCTTATTATGCTAGTAAGGTTTATGAGAAAACTGATGTTTAAGTAGGATGAGATCTTTCTTTGAATACTGGATTTTGTGATTGTCTGGTTTGGTTACCGAGTCGGGGATGATTAAAAGAGAATATAATAACCTGTTTCTTATAAGTCTTCCGCTACATGTATTCTAGATGAGTCCATGATTTATGTCTGCCTATGTTTATGTCTACGAAGTATGAGATCTGTGAAGGTCAGGTTACATTTCTGTCGGTATGAGTTGTTTAAAGATTTTCGGGATTCATTGTTGTGTGATAGAAGTTGGATGAATGTATCATCCGGCTGACGTCATCGGCAGGAGCTGTGATAGAAGTTGGGTGAACGTATCATCCGGCTGACGTCATCGGCAGGAGCTGTGTGATAGAAGTTGGGTGAACGTATCATCCGGCTGACGTCATCGGCAGGAGCTGTGTGATAGAAGTTGGGTGAACGTATCATCCGGCTGACGTCATCGGCAGGAGCTGTGTGATAGAAGTTGGGTGAACGTATCATCCGGCTGACGTCATCGGCAGGAGCTGTGTGATAGAAGTTGGGTGAACGTATCATCCGGCTGACGTCATCGGCAGGAGCTGTGTGATAGAAGTTGGGTGAACGTATCATCCGGCTGACGTCATCGGCAGGAGCTGTGTGATAGAAGTTGGGTGAACGTATCATCCGGCTGACGTCATCGGCAGGAGCTGTGTGATAGAAGTTGGGTGAACGTATCATCCGGCTGACGTCATCGGCAGGAGCTGTGTGATAGAAGTTGGGTGAACGTATCATCCGGCTGACGTCATCGGCAGGAGCTGTGTGATAGAAGTTGGGTGAACGTATCATCCGGCTGACGTCATCGGCAGGAGCTGTGTGATAGAAGTTGGGTGAACGTATCATCCGGCTGACGTCATCGGCAGGAGCTGTGTGATAGAAGTTGGGTGAACGTATCATCCGGCTGACGTCATCGGCAGGAGCTGTGTGATAGAAGTTGGGTGAACGTATCATCCGGCTGACGTCATCGGCAGGAGCTGTGTGATAGAAGTTGGGTGAACGTATCATCCGGCTGACGTCATCGGCAGGAGCTGTGTGATAGAAGTTGGGTGAACGTATCATCCGGCTGACGTCATCGGCAGGAGCTGTGTGATAGAAGTTGGGTGAACGTATCATCCGGCTGACGTCATCGGCAGGAGCTGTGTGATAGAAGTTGGGTGAACGTATCATCCGGCTGACGTCATCGGCAGGAGCTGTGTGATAGAAGTTGGGTGAACGTATCATCCGGCTGACGTCATCGGCAGGAGCTGTGTGATAGAAGTTGGGTGAACGTATCATCCGATGAATGTATCACCGGTGACGTCACGGCAGGAGCTGTGTGATAGAAGTTGGGTGAACGTATCATCCGGCTGACGTCATCGGCAGGAGCTGTGTGATAGAAGCTGGATGAATGAATCATCCGGTTGACGTCACAGGTGGATGGTGAACGTTTGTTGTTCACCGGATGATGTCTCTTATCGGATGAGGTAAGTGAGTCACGTGTTTTGCACATGCCTATCAGAAGATGTCTCTGACGGATGAGAACATCATCCGGCTGACGTCATTGGTGGAAGGTGAACGATTGTTATTCATCGGATGATATCTTTTACTGGCTATGCTAAGTAGTCACGTGAGATGCACATGTTAACCGGATGATGTAGATTTTCACTACTGGCAGAAGCGAGCTCTGTGCTTGTCGTTTAGTAACCGGCAGATGCCTGCGGCTTTGAGCAGCTTAAGAATACTGAGGTCGAGTGTTCTAAGGGCATTTTCTATTGCCCGATTACGTTACAAAACCAATGTCTGGGTTAGTCGTTCGATTCTGTTGATGATGAATTCGCAAAATTTAAGACGAAGGCAAGTTTTGATATATATATATATATATATATATATATATATATATATATATATATATATATATCTATATATATATATATATATATATATATATATATATACATATATAAAGTTGTACAGATAGAAGGATTAATATTTATGGTTTAAGGAAGTTTATTACTTATGCCTTGACCCTACTGGGGGTGTTAAAATTATGGTATCAAAGCAAAAACCGTGTTCTAAAATCGATTCTGCAGACTGCCTCCCAGCACAGATTGCCACCTGAGTACACTCCAACAACTGTAAGTGTTTATGATTTTAGTAATGTCTTTAAGTTAAGATATGTTGTGATTATTTGCTTAGGAATCTCAAAATGGTAAGAGGTTAACAGAGAGAAGACAATGTGGATAGTAACACCATTGCTCAGCTGACAGAATTAGTTATTTGCCAATCACGCCAAATAGAACTGTTTGTGGCCAACAAGGGAACTCCAGTACCAATGCAACTCATGATCATGGGGGTGAGCGTTTCCACCAGATTCGACCCCCGGTATTTAATGGACAAGTTTCGGATCCCGTTTATGCTGAGGAATGGATTCGAAAAATGGAGGACATGTTCACATATGCAAAGGTTGAGGAAGGAGATAAGGTCACATACGTTGTCTTTCATTTGGAACTGAGTGCAAGGCATTGGTGGGGCTCAATCCAGAGTACCATTAATGCAGGACCTATGACCTGGGGAAGGTTTAAGACTGCTTTCTTTGACAAGTATTTCAATAGGACCGTTCGAAACAGCAAGAAGAAGGAGTTTATGAATTTGCGACAAACTGGCTCTGTGGCAGATTACATATGCAAATTTGAGACTTTATCACGGTTTGCTCCCCGATTAGTTGAGGATGATGAGGACAAGATTCACCAATTTGTTCAAGGACTGAAGCCGAGTTTGTATATGAGAGTAAAGACTGCTGGAATACATGATATACCATATGGTGAAGTGGCAGCTAAGGCCTTGGAGCTGGAAGAGGCTGAGATAACGACATATGCGCAGCGTGAACAGCCAAAGAAGTTCACTAAGGAGGCTCAGCCGCCACCACGTCAGAACAAAGGATGGCAACAGAACAGGGGATCACAACAACAACAGCAAGGTATAAAGAGACCCTTCAATCCAAATGATGACCAAGGGAAAGGAAAACGACCATTAGCCCCTCTATGCTCCAACTGCCAGAAGAACTACCATGGCGAGTGCAAGCTACACTCTGGCCGTTGCTACAGATGTGATAAGGTTGGACATGTAGTCAGAGACTGCCCCATGCCACCAGACCCCAATCGAGCAAGAATAGCACCCAAAGTCTTTGCCATGGTGGAGGATGAGGATGCTGTGCAGCATATGGTTATAACAGGTACAATTATGATCTGTGGTGTTTCTGCTTATACACTTATAGACACGGGGGCCACCCACTCATTTATAGCAGCCCTGTTTGTTTGTGAAGCATAAGTTAGGATACATACCAGCTGATAGGCCATATAGTGTCATGTTACCGTCAGGGAAATCCTTACATTCTGAACAGATAGTGAAGGGTGACATTGTGTCCTTTAGAGATAAGAAGTTATATGTAGAGCTGATTGTAATTGACATGAAGAGATATGAAGTTATATTAGGAATGGATTGGTTATCTAGACATTATGCCACGATAAGTTGTAGGTCTGGATTAGTTGAGTTTCGACCCCCAAATGGAGATCGGTATACCTTCCAAGCTATCCCAAAAATAAGTAAAATACCGATTATATCCTCACTAGAGACTCAACGGTTATTGAAAAATAGCTGTGTGAGTTATCTAGCTAGTGTAATCGATAATCGGGTAAAGAATAAAGTAGAACTTCAAGATATTTCCATAGTTAAAGAGTTTCCTGAAGTATTTATGAATGACTTGCCCAGATTACCACCTGATAGAGAAGTTGAATTTGTAATCGATACATATCCTGAGGCATTACCTATATCTAAGAACCCTTATCGCATGGCACCTGTTGAGCTAAATGAATTAAAAGTTCAACTGCAGGAATTAGTAGACAAAGAGTTTATACGCTCTAGTAGTTCTCCCTGGGGTGCACCTGTTTTATTTGTTAAGAAGAAAGACGGTTCTCTTAGAATGTGCATAGATTACAGAAAACTGTATAAGTTGACAATTAAGAACAAGTACCCCTTCCCCCGGATTGATGACCTGTTTGACCAATTACAAGGAGCCAAAGTATTTTCAAAGATTGACTTACGTTTGGGCTATTACCAATTGAAGGTTAAGGAGAGTGATATACCTAAGACAGCCTTCAGGACCCGTTATGGACATTATAAATTCCTTGTAATGTCGTTTGGGTTAACCAATGCACCTGCAGCCTTTATGGACCTGATGAATCGAGTGTTTCGTGATTACTTAGATAAGTTTGTAATTGTGTTCATAGATGATATCTTAATTTACTCACGGACTAAAGCTGACCACGAGGAACACTTAAGAGTAGTTTTGACAACATTAAAACAACAGCAACTCTATGCCAAGTTGTCTAAGTGTGAGTTCTGGTTAGATAAGGTCAACTTCTTAGGCTATGTCATCTCTGCTGAAGGTATATCAGTAGATCCAACCAAAATTCAGGTAGTTAAGGATTGGCCACAGCCAAGGAATGCCAATGAAGTCCGCAGTTTCCTTGGTCTGGCAGGTTATTATAGGAAGTTTATTAAGAGATTTTCCTTGATAGCTAAACCTCTAACAAATTTAACAAAGAAGGACACCAAGTACTCTTGGACTGAAGCTTGTGAAGATGGCTTCCAGACACTTAAGCTGAAGTTGATAGCGGCCCCTCTTTTGACACTCCCAACCGAAGGAGGAAGGTTCAGTGTCTATTGTGATGCATCCAAAATTGGATTGAGGTGTGTCTTAATGCAAGAAGGCAAGGTTGTGACATATGCTTCCAGACAACTGAAAGGTTATGAGCAGAATTACCCCACCCACGATTTGGAATTAGCTGCTGTTGTTTTTGCACTAAAAATTTGGAGACACTATTTATATGGTCAGCAGTGTGAGGTATTTTCTGACCATAAGAGCCTGAAGTACCTCTTCACCCAAAAGGAATTAAACATGAGGCAGAGACGTTGGTTGGAGTTTGTAAAGGATTATGACTTTGAATTTAAATACCACCCGGGTAAGGCCAATGCAGTGGCTGACACACTAAGCAAAATGTCAAAGACAATGCAACCCACGGTATCAACCATGTTTGTACCTTTGAGGAAGGAAGTTCAAAAGTTTGAATTGGAGATAGTTCCTAAGTTGTCGAATCTACTTGCTACTCTAACCATTCAACCAACTATTTTAGATAAGATCAAAGAGGCGCAACAGAAGGATTCAAAGGAGAATAATAGTATGATGAGTAAGTTAAAAGACGCCTCCTCAGAGTTTAGCCTCTCTAATGATAGTATTTTGAAATTTAGGAATCGATGGTACATTCCAAGTGATAAGGAGTTGCGTGAGTTGATCTTGGCTGAGGCACACTCATCTTTCTTTTCTGTACATCCTGGTAGCACCAAGATGTATCGGGACTTGAAGTTACACTACTGGTGGCCAAACCTGAAGAGGCATGTGGCCGAATTTGTAGAGTCATGTTTGATATGTCAACAAGTTAAAGCAGAACACCAACGCCCAGGAGGTACCCTTAACCTTTACCAATCCCTGAATGGAAGTGGGAAAACATAGCCATGGACTTCGTTGTTGGATTACCAAAGACAACCAAAGGTTATGATAGCATTTGGGTTGTAGTTGACAGAATGACGAAATCAGCTCACTTTATACCGGTGAGAATGACTTTTACAATGGACCAGCTTGCTAACCTGTACATTCAAGAAATTATTAGATTGCATGAGATACCACTATCCATTGTCTCCGATCGTGATCCTAGATTCACCTCGAGGTTTTAGCAAAGTTTGCAAGGCACATTAGGAACAAAATTGTCTTTCAGCACTGCTTTTCACCCTCAAATCGATGGTCAATCTGAGAGGACCATTCAGATACTAGAAGATATGTTTAGAGCGTGTGTGCTGGATTTCCAGACATCTTGGAGTCGATACTTACCCTTGGTGGAATTCTCCTACAATAATAGTTACCAGTCCACCATTGGTATGACACCTTATGAAGCACTTTATGGCAGAAAGTGTAGATCACCTTTGTACTGGGATGAGGTCGGTGAAGCAAAACTCCTAGGTCCAGAGATCTTGCAACAGATGTCAAACAAGATTACCATTATTAGGAAAAGAATGATTATTGCACAAAGCCGATAGAAAAGTTATGCAGACCGAAGGAGGAGAGATCTGGTGTTCTCTGTTGGAGATGAAGTTTTTCTAAAGATTTCACCATTTAAGGGAGTACTAAGATTTGGCAAGAAGGGAAAGCTTAATCCACGATTCATTGGACCATTCCCTGTCTTGGAGAGGATCGGCAGTACTAAGACTGCAATTGCCCCTATCATTGGAAAAAGTTTACAATGTTTTTCATGTGTCAATGTTAAGAAAATGCATACGGGATCCTACACAAGTTGTTAAGCTAGTGGATGTTGAAATCGAGCCAACATTAATGTATGAAGAGAAACCTGTTCGAATTATGACATCTGCAGTTAAGACCCTACGGAATAAAGAAATTCCATTGGTTAAAGTTGTGTGGACAAATCATGGCATTGAAGAAGCCACATGGGAGAGACAACAAGACATGTTGGACAAATATTCAGAACTCTTCGTTTGATCAATTTTCGGGGACGAAAATTTTGTTTAAGGAGGGGTGGATGTAACACCCGACAATTTTGGCCAGGTGACTCTCTTAACAGAATTAACTGTCACCTTTATTGTCGTTCTTTTAATTTAATTTAAATGCCAAAGCTTATTAAATTTCTATTTGTGTGGTGGCAGGATTGTAATTAAGGAGGAATTTATGTAATAAAAATTGAAAAGGGAAATCAGTTAAACCTCGCTAAAACCCCACTGTAGCCGACATTTCCATTATGCGACTTCTTACCCTTCCGAGCTCTCTCCCTGCCAGAGACTCCCTCGTCGGCGATCGATCTTTCAGTTTCCACCCGACTATCCACGCTTTTAGGTAAGACTTAAGCAATGTAGTTACCGGTTGACTACTTTGAACTTTGTTTTCAGCTAGAACTCGGGACTTTAGATTCTTTAATGGCAGAGTAATAATAGGAACATTTTAATCTGAGTTTAGTAATGACATTTTTCTGATTCGATTCTGGACATTAAGGAAAACCGACTGCATTCAGTTTCTAGGTTGAATCCAGCTATGTTAGATTCTAGGATGACATTTAGCTAAGGTTTTCTAGCCTCAATTTTAGAACATTTAGGACCTGTTTTAACTTTGTAATGTGAAATGCTTTAGGTGGGAAAGATTTCAAGTAAAGACAACACTGCTAAGGAATCCAGGTAAGTGAATAAATTAAGATTTCCGGCCATTAGGGCCCTACATCTTAAGGGTACTAAATTAGTTATGTGTTTGATGTTTGTTTTAAGTTAGCAGGATGGTTGTACTTGGATGATTTACGGATGTTTGAGAACTATGTTATGTGATGTTCTGATAAAGTCTATGAGTCAACTGTCTAGTATGATATTTTCCATAGTCTGATGATTTAAGAACATTCATATCATGCATCATGATATACTTCTCAAGCATATGAAAATGATTTATGAGCATATTTTCTCCATGAACAAGATATGAGAATAAATATGAAACTTATGCAACCGGATTAGGTGAGGGTTGGAGGTGGTTTGGCGTATGTCACTGTCCAAAGAGAAGGACCATGAATACGGGCCGAAAGGGACTATGTACACTTGCACTGTCATTCCCCCTTTTACGGCACAAATCCTCCCTTAATCCATATGATGAAAGTGATGAACAAGAACACGAATAAGAACAAGAAAAGAGCATGAAACGAACATGATCATGATTTTCTTGAACTATGCATTCACATATACATGTTAGTATTGCATTCCTTACTAAGCATTAGGCTTATAGTTTAAACCTTATGATGTAGGTGACGAGATATCAGGTGAGGAATTCGAAGTTGATGAAGATGTTTAAGTTGGTTGTTGGAAGGTGTTCAGGGAGCAATTCTGTGGCTGGATGGCGATTATGACCCGTGGTTATGCTCTTATTATGCTAGTAAGGTTTATGAGAAAACTGATGTTTAAGTAGGATGAGATCTTTCTTTGAATACTGGATTTTGTGATTGTCTGGTTTGGTTACCGAGTCGGGGATGATTAAAAGAGAATAGAATAACCTATTTCTTATAAGTCTTCCGCTACATGTATTCTAGATGAGTCCATGATTTATGTATGCCTATGTTTATGTCTACGAAGTATGAGATCTGTGAATGTCAGGTTACATTTCTGTCGGTATGAGTTGTTTAAAGATTTTCGGGATTCATTGCTGTGTGATAGAAGTTGGATGAACGAATCATCCGGCTGACGTCATCAGCAGGAGCTGTGTGATAGAAGTTGGGTGAACGTATCATCCGGCTGACGTCATCGACAGGAGCTGTGTGATAGAAGCTGGATGAATGAATCATCCGGCTGACGTCAATGGTGGATGGTGAACGTTTGTTGTTCACCGGATGATGTCTCTTATCGGATGAGGTAAGTGAGTCACGTGTTTTGCACATGCCTATCAGAAGATGTCTCTGACGGATGAGAACATCATCCGGCTGACGTCATCGGTGGAAGGTGAACGATTGTTGTTCATCGGATGATGTCTCTTACTGGTGATGCTAAGTAGTCACATTAGATGCACATGTTAACCGGATGATGTAGATTTTCACTACCGGCAGAAGCGAGCCTGCGCTTTTCGTTTAGCAACCGATAGATGCCTGCAACTTCGAGCAGCTTAAGAATAATGAGGTCGAGTGTTCTAAGGGCATTTTCTATTGCCCGATTACGTTACAAAACCACTGTCTGGGTTAGTTGTTCGATTCTGTTTATGATGAATTCGCAAAATTTAAGACGAAGGCAAGTTTTGAAAGGATCAAGCTTTGTCAGTTATAGTGTTGTCCCGAGTTCTGTAAAAAAAAATGAAAGGGAGAAATAATAAGGGATATATATATATACATATATAAAGTTGTACAGATAGAAGGATTAATGTTTATGGTTTAAGGAAGTTTATTAATTATGCCTTGACCCTACTGGGGGCGTTACATCTTCCTCCTTACTTCCTCCGCCCTGCATCACCCGATCCTGTCATTCACTGCCCACCTCCCAGTATGCCTTCCAGATTATTATTTTCCAGTTTATGTTTTTATATTCCTATTTGTCCCGTTTCCCTCTGTTGTTTATTCCTGCTGATCCTGTCTTTCTCATCTAAAATCCAGAGAAGGTCTTCTCTGTGTAAAGTTTTAAAGTTAAAAAAAAAAAAATATATGTCCCGTTTTCTGTTAAATGTCCGGAGTGATGGCTCCTCGGCCCCGATTGGGTTTGGGGCTGTCACAACACGGTAGGTCACCAGGAGGGAATCAACGATCACTCTTGATCAGTTGGCATACCCTGGGCCTCGTAGATCACACGGTAGCTCACCAGGAGGGAATCAACGATCAGTCTACCCTGAGCCCTGGGAACAGTGCACAAGGGACTTATCATACTAGTGGTAACAATGAACAAACACTAATCAAGTCAGGTAATAGGGCTAGCATAGCTCAGAACCCAGGGCTAGCCAAAGCTCCGAGCCCACAACTCTACATGCAAGGAGTTTAACAAGAGGGAATTCAACCTGGAGGGAATCAACAACACCTCATCCCGAAGCCCTATCCAAACAAGTTTGGGGAGTACCACGGCAACCCTCAAACACGGGTGCATCTGGGTAAAATCCCATGATACTCTTAGCTGGGCCCCGCTAAGAGTGCCAAACGATTACCTCCAGAATCAACTCCAAATGGCAATACAGAATACTATGCAATGCATCAAAAAACCAATCCACAATAAAACACAACAGTATAGTATGATGATCAATCTCATCTCAAACCGTCGGCAAGACAAGAAAACATGGCAGTAGGCAGTCTAATCAAGTCAAAAGTATACATGCCTATTTAATGCAATATGCTCATGTTTTTAAAACAACCGACATCAATATCAGGAGTAATCCACCAAAACAATACATATATGCATGTTATGTAGGTATATCGCAGAAAATATAATAACCCATACCACTGAGGCGAGTCCTCCTAACTTCAGTGGTCTGTGTCTCCTCGGGGATCGTCTCGAGGTTTGCAAAGTCCTCCGAATCTGGGAGTCAACACAAGAAAAGAACCCTGTTAAAATCCAATTAGGGTTATAAACGATATAAACTGCGAACCGAGGCGAAACGGGCCCAAACGGCTCGAGTTAACTTTTGGACAAAAGTCAACAATCGATCAAAGTCAACAGTCGGTTAAAGTTAACAGTCAACACTCAAGTCAATGTTTGACCGTTGACTGGGTCGGATCGGGCCGAACTGGTTCAGCCTGACCCAGCTAGGTTTGGGTCGGTCCTTGTAACGCCCCGAACCCACCCCGGCTCGGTGCGTTACTATGCTAAGCTATCACGCGTTTAGAACGACGTTTAAAATGATTTTCGTAAATTTTTCGACTCGATTTTTTGGGTTTTTCGAACTCTCAAAAGTTGTTGGGAAACGTGCCCAAAATACGTTTAAAATACGTCAGAAAATATCGGGTCAAAACAATTTAGAAATAGGAAAACAAAATAATTTTTTTTTTTTAAAAAAAAATAATAGGTTGGGGCGCTGCTGGGCGCTGCGCGCACCCCCGCGCGCGCATAGCTCGTTGTGGGCGATCGATCGGCGCCCAGCAGTGACCGATCACCACACCCTCTGTTTTTAAGCCCAAAAACGCGCCCCGTGGGTGATCGATCGGCGGCCAGTGGCGATCGATTGGCGCCCAGTGGCGATCGATCGCCACACGCTCTGTTTTTCAGCCCAAAAATGCCCAAAATTCAATTTTTCCGACTTTCTCGACTTTTCTTCATTTTTCTACAAGCAAAACACTTTCAAAAATCCCAAAAATTTCAATTCAACCCATACTTTTCCTTCCCTTCATTTTTCCCACGTGAATCATCAAAACCATACCCCTTTTATTTTGTTTAATCCATGAAATTACTAATTTCCTATTGGGTAGTAAAATCTTTGACTTTTCAAACATCTTTTGTTTGAATTGTCAAACCTCTTTTTCTCCTTATTCAATCCTTTCTTCTTTCCTTCATTAATCCAACGTGAATGAACCTTTAAATTCCCACTTTTCATTCATTGATTTTCAACACTAATTTCTATTGGTTGAAATATTTGACTTTTCAACCTTTGAAAGTTCAAACTTTTTTTTTTTTTACTTGTCAACCCTGTTCTTCACTTTGCTTTGTTTCTAAACCTTTCATATTCGCATTTTCTCTCAAATTCCACTTCTAATATCATTTCTCATATCACTCTTTCATTTCTAAACCCAGCTTCACCCTCAATTTAATTTAAGCTCCCATACATCATCTAAACTAGGGCTACGTACGCTGTAGGAAATTTTTGGGTGTTACAGTCCTGGTCCAGCTCGGGCTGACCCGGCCCAATTGGTTCGGGTCAGTCCCAGCCCAGAATGGGCTGGATCTGACCTGGCCCACCAGACCGCTGGTCTGGGCCGACCTGAACCGAAATCGGGTCGGCCCTGTTTTGCAACGGGTCTGGGCCAACTTGGCCCATAATTGAGCAAACTCGCCGTCGACCGAGTTCACTCGACCGTCTACACGGCCGTCGAAAATTGCGATTTCCTGTCATTTTTCTTCGCGCATTCCGCTCGTCATCCATTCCTTACCTCAAATCTGTTGTTTCCCTACCAGAAACACCCACAATCGGCCTCCAAAATTCACATCGACGAAGCCTAAAAATCCCAAACCTTCTCGGGCAAAAATCGGGAGAAAGAGAGCTTACTGTCGATAGCGTTCCTCAGCAACGTTGATCTATGCTTCGAGACGAACGTTTTGACACTAAGATTGCATCTAACGGAGGTCAGAATATCGCCGGCCAATTTTCCTCTTCGCGGCTGTCGTCTCCCCCTCTCTCTCTCTGTTTTGCTTTGGTGGAATGAAAATAGGTTTCTTAACCTATTTTCTTCTTTTATTTTATTCCCTTTATTTTAATGTTCAAAATTCTATTTTAATTCCTTTAAATTTTATATCAAACCTATTAACTCATTTAATAGATTTTCAGTTTCCAAATTAAAACTCTTGACTAACTTGGCTCGACAATATCGAATGTTCTACCCTCGTGATTTTAATCCACTTATATTGCGCGAAAAAAAATTATTTAGAAATTTTCATTCACTAAAATTTGGCAGATTTTACACTAAAGCCCTGATCCCTTCGAGCAAAAGGCCCATCATCGGAGGGTTTCTATTCATCGTCAGTTGCCATAAATCTTCACCGTTGTTCTCCGTTCTCATTGTTATGCCCTTTCGATTGGGGATGCTGCAAGAATGTCTTTTGCTTTTACTAGAGACAAAAGTTCTTGAAAATTCTAGTAATTTCTGGAAGATTTTTTAGAAATTGATAATTTGGGACATATTTCGAATTGTGAGAATATCTCAATATTGGAGATTGTTTTTAATTGAAATTCAAATTTTGTTTAATTTTGTGATATGTGTGATTATTTTGACAATTAGATTGGAATTGATTTTGAGACTTATATGTTATCACAAAATATCTGAATTTATGAGATATGTTTTTGAATTTTATGATATAATGATTTTTTGCTTTAACTTTTTGGGTGAATATTTTATTGAAGTCGGTGATTTTGGATACGATATTTTTATTGAAAAATATATTATGAAGCGATAAAATCTTTGAATTAGATATTCTACTTTTAGATCTAGATTCGATATTTCGTTGTGGCAAAACAACGATAGTTAAATTATAAAAGATTTTTAAGGACAACTTTAATATAATTGGTAAAGAGGTGAAATATGTTTGCACATATTTAGATCATACTTTGTGAGATTAGAAAATGTCATCATCAGTTGTTGAAGGTACCTTTAAGAGCTTTTACAACTTGGTAATCTGTTTCTTTCTTTAGGATGGATAGGCGGGTCTTTGCTGCAATCTCCTTAAAGAGTTTGTAGAAGAAGAAATTTTGAATGTTTGTTCTTTGCATCATAATTCATTTTGAGGTAAAAATTTTCAAAGGTTAAGATTTTGAATTCATTTTTGGCAAGGTTGATAAAACTGTGTTTTGAATGTCTTTTTTAGAATTTGTGTCAAAGTGAAGATTGTAAGAGTTTGATGTGACCATCTGAATTATATTTAGGCCAGATCAACGAGTTCGTACTTTAAATATCATTTAGAGTTTTGTTTTTTAAATAATTTTCTTTAAACTAAAATTACAAAATTTATAATTGTATTTTAGTCTTCACACAGTGATAGTAGCTTATTTATGTGGTTTTTTCCTCGCACATAAATTTAGTGTCCCATTCTCGTATTTTTTTTTGGTTGTCGTTCAATTTCTAACAATTTTCACGATCTACTTAAACAAAAATCAAAACAAGCAAAATATTCTCTTATTGAGCAGCGGATCTCGAACCTCCTCTTTGCGAGTTTCTCTAGATGGCGCTAAACCCTTGAAGAATCATCCCAGCCAAGAATAGAACCAAGCTTCCACAAGTCTACGCACCAAAAATAGAAGCCAAAGCAGGGAAGAAGAAGAAGCAGCCTCCCCATCAGCCAAACCAGAGAGAAATAGACAATGGTAGAAAAAAAGGGGAAGAAGTAGTATGACCGACCTATGACCCAAGTGAACCCAGATTGCAAAACTAATTGGTTTGACCCAATATTAAATTACTTACAACAAGAAAACGCCAACGAGTTATTAGTCCAAGATTTGGCCTAGACTTGCTTTAACCTAATTCAAGACAATGCATGGCTGACCCAATTGACCGACCCAGAAATTGACTCAGCTCAATATCAAGTAAGAATTTTTAACATATTTGTCAGAGAGCTCAATAAATAAAGTAGTTGCGAGAGGAATTGGATTCTTAAGAAAAACTTGTAATTAGTCGCTTAAATATTGAAATAAATGACATATAGATGATAGTTGATAGTTGATTTCTCAATCATTCAATGAGGATTAAGGCTTGCTCCTCGAATGGAGGTAAGTAAATATAAAACCTATTTTGATTATACTTTATTTTGTGCATTGAGCCTATTTTGTGAATCCTTTCTTTCACGTAATTTCATTCATAGTAATTGGTGTTATATATTATTAAACATTTGATGACGAATACAACTTTGATTTGAATAATAGAAAGTCGTGATATAGTTTGTGATTGCGTGAATAAATGAAAAAATGTTAAATTGAAGGATATAGGTTGGTTGTGTCACACGAGAAAGTTATTGGGACCCATAAACGCGAATAACACCTTGGGTCAGCAAGTAGCCAGCTAGTAGCCAGCTAGACAAAGGAATGTGACGTAGTTAGATTGCTTTATACGAGTAATCCATTAGGGACTCGAAATGATAGTGAGATAGTGGGTCGGGGTGTGACGACCCCAAACCAGATCGGGGTTCGAGAGCCATCACTCCGGGACATTTACAGAAAACGGGGACTATATTTTTTTTTGTACATTAAATTTTTAAAACATTTAAAGAGGGAGAGAATGTTCTCTGGAGTAGAAATCTTACGGGAAAAACAGTGAACAGAATCGGAACGCAAAATGGATGATAGAAGGAAAGCAGGAAGTGATGAAAACAAAAGTAAATAAACCGGCAGAAGGCGTTGACGGAAGAAGCAGGCACCGAGTGGAATCGGTGGATGCAAGCAGAAACGATACCGGAAGATTTAGGCAAATGGTGTGGCCGGATGATGTGGATGACGTCGTCGGCAGATACAGATAGTAAACACAATCGGCAGAAGGTGATGTGTCACCAGCAGATACAGATAGTAGACGTAATCGGCAGAAGGTGATGACGTCAGCCGGAAGATAGATGACGTCACGGGCAGATGCAGGTAATAAACGGAATCGGCAGGAGCAAAACCTAAAACAGAGTTACTGTTTGGCGGTAGATGCAGTTACGACAAAGATGAACAGTGATAATCGGTGGATGTGAACTACAAACAGAATTGAGTTCACTGGAGGATGTAATAAGACAAAAATAAAATTGTGTGATGACGTCATCGGCAGATATAGGTAGCAGATGGAATCAGAATGTGTGATGATGTCATCGACAAATATAGGCAGCAGATGGAATCAGAATATGTGATGACGTCATCAGAAGATGTGATGACGTCATCGGCAAATATAGGCAGTAAACGGAATCGGCAGGAGGGATAACCTATGACAGAACCACTGTTTGGCGGTGGATGGGAATAAGACAAAACATGTACAGTATCTATCGGTAGATGAAGTTTAGACATAGTTTTAAAGGCCAAATTTACAACTTTTTAACAGAAAGATATACCAACAGAGAGCAGAAGAACAGAAGACATGAAAGTCTCAGATTCTCAAACCAATTCAAAACATGGTTCTCGAGCACAACAGAAGGCATAACAGAAACTTAGGAATAATCACACTGCAAAGATAGCTCTAAAACCAGAGACCATCTATGCATAGACTAACAGAAAATATTTCAAATCATTTCAAAATACTTCAGAACATAATTCAACTGTCAAATACAGCACAGACATAAGGCATACAGGTTTCAGACCTTCATTACAAATGACAGATTTCAAGAAAACAAACTGCATGGATAGCTCTAAAATTCGAGACCATCCATGCATGATCTGAAAAGGGAAGATTTCCAAACAGTTCCAGAATATTTCAAAATATACATACAACTGTCAAATACAGAGGTTTAAAAACTTAAACATCAGAACCTATACATTATCCAAATTTCTAACGGAATCCCAACAGAGTTTTAAAACAAAACAGAAGAATCCCAATAGAGTTTACAGACATGAACTTTACTTTAAAAACTTAAACCTCGGGACAGAAATATGTCTGGCTGCAGCAACTAACCCCCTCAAGCTCGTGCCATCAACAACCTATTCCTCGGCCTGAGGCACAAAGTCCTAATCCACGGGATCCGTACCTACAACACGGAGTTCAGCTATGAGCCTAGTGCTCAGTAAGAACATACAATGCAAAGTGATGCACGTGCTATGCATGAACATTTTCAAATACATGAACATTACATTACATTACATTACATTTCACTGGACAGGAAGGTATAAGTGGGAAGAAGAGCTGGCGCAAGAGGAGTACATGCCACAACAGGACATAACAGGAGTACATGACAGGATGCCAGTCCTCGTCCACACTTAACCATACATTTCATTACAGGTTTTATCTTACTTAACTTCAAACCGTGTGCAGAAAACATTTTCATGACTTTCAGAGAAAAACGTGTATGCATGAACATTCATAGACAGGCAACAGAATAATAAGCAGGATATAAAACAGAACACTCTTAACCTCAAACATAACCTATAGTTTAACTCCCCAACAGAAATCCCGACAACATAAAACCTAGTACCTCCCTATTGTAGGGCCTTAAGGGCCAAATCTACACATATGAACTTACCTGTTGCTGCAGAGTTGATAGTCCTGAACGTCTCGGAAATGCTCGAACCTGTACATGCACGTTCAAAAAATAAACAAGCTGCAAATGCTAACAAATAAGTTAGAAGAATTTGTTTCAAACTCATTCAACCCTTAGAAAACAAATCGGTGTGTTTTCATCCAAAAACAGTGAGTTTTACCAAAGTATCACAATCCTTCACTCCAACCAAAACTCACTTTAAACTTGTCCAAACTTGTTAGCATTTAAAAGATGTTTACCCTAGTAGAAAAAAAGAAAGAGCTGAGGAGATCGAAGTAGCTTTGATGGCTGATTGTCGACTGGAAGAGAGAGTGCCGAGAAGAGAATGGAGAGAGAGAGCAGAGAAGTGAAATGAAGAGGGTTTCACGTAGGAGGAGGAACTTAACTTCCTCAACAAGCTACCATGTGTCAGCTATCCATTGGCTATCTCCCACCAACCATAATTTCTCCCCAATTTTCCCTTCCATGCATTTCAAACTTAGTGTCTTGTTAGTTACACATTAGTTAGGTTCTCCCCACACTAAATGCTCCAACATTTTACAATGGAATTGTTATCGTATTTATGGCAATTTAAATCCCTAAAATAATTCAACAGAATATTACACGGCCAAAATGCCGGGTGTTACATTCCACCCACCTTAACAAAAATTTTGTCCCCAAAATTTGCCTAACCAAAGAGGTCCGGATATTGGGCCCTAACATCCTCTTGTCTTTCCCACGTGGCTTCTTCCACATTATGATTGCGCCATAAAACTTTCACCAACGGGACCACACGATTGCGTAACACTTTAAGTGACATATCCAATATCTGTATAGGCCTTTCTTCATAGGTCAGCGTCAGCATGATATAAGAGTGCACCTGTTCTACGATCTGAGTTGGATCTCGTACACATTTTCTCAGCATCGAAACATGGAAGACATTGTGAACTCCATCCATTGACGCTGGCAACTGTAGTTTGTAAGCCATGTTTCCCACACGCTTCAGGATGGGAAAAGGGCCAATGAACCGTGGGCTGAGCTTTCATTTCTTACCGAATCTCGCTAATATACAGCTCTGCATACTGATCCACGGAGTACGTTGTCTTCACTGGTAGAAAGTGGGCCGACTTCGTCAATCTGTCCACTATGACCCATATGCTATTGTGGCCTTTAGCTGTCCTTGGAAGGCCAACAACAAAGTCCATTGTGATGTTCTCCCACTTCCATTCGGGAATCGGAAGAGGCTGAAGCGTTCCACTTGGTCGTTGATGTTCAGCTTTGACTTGTTGACATATCATACAAGACTCCACATACTTGGCCACTTCATTCTTCATATTCGGCCACCAGAAATGAAGTTTCAAGTCCTGATACATCTTTGTGCTTCCAGGATGCACAGAGAAAGAAGATGAATGGGCTTCAGATAAGATGTGCTTCCGTAGCTCTTCGTCTTTCGGAACATACCATCTGTTTTTGAACTTTAGAACTCCATCTCCTGAATAACTGAAATCGGAAGAAGCCATTGGTACTTTGCTCACCATATCAGCCATCTCTTTTGAATTGGTCTTCTTTAATGCGGTCCAGGATGGTGGGCCGTAGGGTTAAGTCTGCTAGTATGGCCGATAGCCCAGAAACTATCTCCATATCGAACTTCTGTATCTCCGTCCTCAAAGGCAGTGATACGGCCGACATAACTGGTTGCACAGTAGCTGGCATCCTGCTCAGTGCATCAGCTACCACATTAGCTTTACCAGGGTGGTATTTGATCTCAACATCGTAATCTTTCACAAATTCTAACTATCGCCTCTGCCTCATATTCAACTCTTTCTGAGAAAAGAGGTACCTCAAACTCTTGTGATCAGAAAACACCTCACATGACTGCCCGTACAAATGGTGTCTCCATACTTTCAGCGCAAATACAACTGCCGCTAACTCAAGGTCGTGAGTAGGGTAGTTTTCTTCATGGCTCTTCAATTGTCGGGATGTGTATGCTACCACTTTCCCTTCTTGCATTAGTACACATCCCAAGCCAATCTTTGACGCATCACAGTATACGCTGAATTTACCGTCTTCAACTGGCAATACTAACAGAGGAGCAGTGGTTAATTTCTGTAGCACCCGGTTTCTATATAAATCAAAATAAGTTATCAAACGGTGGTATATAGTTTTATGGTTAAAATTGAGGGAAATGTTGATTAGGTTATTAACTGATTAGGCAGGGGCAAGATGGTAATTGCAAATTTATATTGTGGATAACGTATTTAAGGAAAGGTTTAGTGAGGTTTAGCCGCCACTATTTTATTATTCTTACCTCTCAGCTCGGCGGACATCCTCTAGGCGATTCCCCTCCGATTTTCCCCAACCAAGGTGAGTTTTGATTAAATTACTTGCTGTTCTAGTGCTTAGGTAGCTGAAGGATTGCAATGTATGTGTTTTCGAAAGGCTACGAGTGAGAGATTTGGGTTTGGGGTTTAGTGATGTATCGGGAATGTT
Organism: Begonia masoniana; assembly: GCA_022432975.1. Taxonomy (NCBI): domain Eukaryota; kingdom Viridiplantae; phylum Streptophyta; class Magnoliopsida; order Cucurbitales; family Begoniaceae; genus Begonia; species Begonia masoniana. The sequence continues at coordinate 26,507,602 of CM039514.1, forward strand.
TAATCAGTAGAGCCCCAAACCGGCTTCCTTAGACTTCAGGGTAGTTAGATAAAGTCTAGTGGAGATCTAATCTATAATCTGTCGATGGTTCTAAGTGAACAGATTTCTGGAGTAGCCTATAGCCGAGCGATTTCCAAGAGACCAGGTAAGTAAAGTATTGTGTGTGCCCTCGGGCCTACATCACAAAACAGTAGGTTTTTGCATGTTTGAGTATTTTCTGTATGTCATGCATCATAAATTTGAAAGAAAACGAAAATTAATTTTCATGTATCATATGGAAAGGCAAGTTCAGATTGACGGGCATTGGCGGTTAAGGGAACTAATCCACCCCTTAATTGATGAAGAGGATTTATAACATTGGGAGAACTGATCCCACTCCCAAGGGAATTGAGGGATCAGAACAGTTATTAAGGGACCTCATCTACCCCTTAATTAATGAAGAGGATGTAGACATTGGGAGAACTGATCCCACTCCCAAGGGAATTGAGGGATCAGAACAGTTATTAAGGGACCTCATCCACCCCTTAATTAATGAAGAGGATGTAGACATTGGGAGAACTGATCCCACTCCCAAGGGAATCATGGGATCTGATCAGTAAACAAACGAAGTACAACCGAGATGAGAAAGTAGAAACTGCATACTTAGGATTTTGTTTCAGCATATCATTTCATTATTGCTTTATTTACTTAGCATTAGGCTAATAGATGAGTTTTGTGATGTAGGTGTTGAGGATACCACAGGTGAATTTCCTGAGTACACAGATGATTAGGTGTGGTTGGAGGAGCACATCCATGTCTCGGCTTGGTAAACTGATGAGGCGGGCTAACTGGTGTCAGCAGATGTTGAGGTTTAGTTGATAATGATTTAGTCTGAGTAGGTCGAGTTTTCATGACAGTAGAGATTTTAGCATTTCGAATACATTTTGAATATTATTGATTCTAGTAACCTGTTGAGTTTTAAGTGTTGGTTTTACTGGATTTGATTAATGAAATGGTTTGAATCGTTTTTGAAAGGTCTTGGAGAGGCAAGAAAATTTCTTTCTGTAGTTAGAGTTGTGTCTGTCTTCTATCGGAATGTGATTTTAATAAAGCTATCGGATGATGTCGAGTGTTTTAGTCGTCCGGTGATGTCGAGCTTTTGCTCGTCAGATGATAAGGGTTAAGTCATTCGGATAAGGAGATCATCCGGCTGACGTCACCGGTAGATATAGAGAAAAGTCGTTCGGATGAGGAGATCATCCGGCTGACGTCACCGGTGGATGTCTTTGTTAGACTAACCGGATGACAAAATTTATATTTTGTCGTTTAGTGACCGGTGGATGTCCTTGTTAGACTGACTGGATGAAAAAATTTATATTTTGTCGTCTAGTGACCGGGCGATGTGTGTATTATTTTGTCGTCTAGTGCTCGGGTGAGGTGAGATTTGAAGTGTGTTTATCACCGAGCCATGTTTTAATTGCTCACGTGAGAAGCACATGCGCACCGGATGATGTCTTCTTATTTCACCGGTGGATGTCTTCAAATAGCTTTTCCCCCTTTTCGTTGACTTTGTTCAGCGGACGATGAATTTGACTTTTACAACCTTCAAAGTATTTTCACGAGTTAAACCTTCTCTTCTTAACCGATTGTTTCTCAACATTCCCAATGATTATTTTAACATGGTTTTGGTTAATTTTATTTTTGTTTAAACTGATTTCCGCTACAAGTTTACATGTTTTAAAAAAAAAAAAAAAAAAAAAAAAAAAAAATTGCTTTTAGAAAGGATGCCTTTTTGGGCTATGTAATGCTCCGCCCCATTCCAGCGCTTGCATGATGCAATTTTTTTCAGACATGATTGAAAGAAGGTTTGGAATTTTATGATGATTTTCTCCTGTTGGAGCCTCTTTCGAGAATTGTCTGGAAAATTTAGAGAAAGTACGGAGGAGATGTATGGAACAACCTAGTTTTAAAACTGGAAAAGTGTCATTTCATGGTTCCAGAAGGAATGTTTTGGGCTAGAATTTTAGCAAAATGTTTAGAGGTGGATAAAGCAAACAGCGAAGTATGAGAAACTACCACCACCGAAAACAGTGAAAGGAATCATGCAGCTTCCTGGGCATGTAGGTGTTCTATAGTCGCTTCTTAAGGATTTTTCTAAAATATCGAAGCCTTCTATGCAGATTTACTGGAGCACAGAATACCTCATGCCAACTTTGACCAAAAACGTCGTAAAGCATTTAACCTCTGAAGGCAAAAGTTGATTACGTGCACCTAGGATAGCCTGCCTGACGGAATCACAGACTGGAACGTCGCTTTTAGTTTAAATGTGATGCAAGC
>CM039514.1:26510017-26596320 GCA_022432975.1 Begonia masoniana
CAGAGAAGTGAAATGAAGAGGGTTTCACGTAGGAGGAGGAACTTAACTTCCTCAACAAGCTGCCATGTGTCAGCTATCCATTGGCTATCTCCCACCAACCATAATTTCTCCCCAATTTGCCCTTCCATGCATTTCAAACTTAGTGTCTTGTTAGTTACACATTAGTTAGGTTCTCCCCACACTAAATGCTCCAACATTTTACAATGGAATTGTTATCGTATTTATGGCAATTTAAATGCATACAATAATTCAACAGAATATTACACGGCCAAAATGTCGGGTGTTACATTCCACCCACCTTAACAGAAATTTTGTCCCCAAAATTTGCCTAAGCAAAGAGGTCCGGATATTGGGCCCTAACATCCTCTTATCTTTCCCACGTGGCTTCTTCCACATTATGATTGCGCCATAAAACTTTCACCAACGGGACCACACGATTGCGTAACAATTTAAGTGACAAATCCAATATTTGTATAGGCCTTTCTTCATAGGTCAGCGTCGGCATGATATCAAAGTCCACCTGTTCTACGATCTGAGTTGGATCTCGTACACATTTTCTCAGCATCGAAACATGGAAGACATTGTGAACTCCATCCATTGACGCTGGCAACTGTAGTTTGTAAGCCATGTTTCCCACACACTTCAGGATGGGAAAAGGGCCAATGAACAGTGGGCTGAGCTTTCATTTCTTACCGAATCTTGCTAATATACAGCTCTGCATACTGATCCATGGAGTACGTTGTCTTCACTGGTAGAAAGTGGGCCGACTTCGTCAATCTGTCCACTATGACCCATATGCTATTGTGGCCTTTAGCTGTCCTTGGAAGGCCAACAACAAAGTCCATTGTGATGTTCTCCCACTTCCATTCGGGAATCGGAAGAGGCTGAAGCGTTTCACTTGGTCGTTGATGTTCAGCTTTGACTTGTTGACATATCATACAAGACTTCACATACTTGGCCACTTCATTCTTCATATTCGGCCACCAGAAATGAAGTTTCAAGTCCTGATACATCTTTGTGTTTCCAGGATGCACAGAGAAAGAAGATGAATGGGCTTCAGATAAGATGTGCTTCCGTAGCTCTTCGTCTTTCGGAACATACCATCTATTTTTGAACTTCAGAACTCCATCTCCTGAATAACTGAAATTAGAAGAAGCCATTGGTACTTTGCTCACCATATCAGCCATCTCCTTTGAATTGGTCTTCTAGGCTTCCTTAATGCGGTCCAAGACGGTGGGCCGTAGGGTTAAGTCTGCTAGTATGGCCGATAGCCCAGAAACTATCTCCATATCGAACTTCTGTATCTCCGTCCTCAAAGGCAGTGATACAGCCAACATAACTTGTTGCATAGTAGCTGGCATCCTGCTCAGTGCATCAGCTACCACATTAACTTTACCCGGGTGGTATTTGATCTCAACATCGTAATCTTTCACAAATTCTAACCACCGCCTCTGCCTTATATTCAACTCTTTCTGAGAAAAGAGGTACCTCAAACTCTTGTGATCAGAAAACACCTAACATGACTGCCCGTACAAATGGTGTCTCCATACTTTCAGCGCAAATACAACTGCCGCTAACTCAAGGTCGTGAGTAGGGTAGTTTTCTTCATGGCTTTTCAATTGTTGGGATGCGTATGCTACCACTTTCCCTGCTTGCATTAGTACACATCCCAAGCCTATCTTTGACACATCACAGTATACGCTGAATTTACCGTCTTCAACTGGCAATACTAACAGAGGAGCAGTGGTTAATTTCTGCTTAAGTGTCTAAAAGCTCACCTCACATGCTTCAGACCACTTGAACTTGATTTCCTTCCTCGTTAAGCTGGTCATAGGTTTCGCTATCATCGAAAATCCTTTGATAAACTTTCTGTAATAACCAGCTAACCCGATAAAGCTCCGTACCTCACTGGCATTCCTCAGCCTTGGCCATTCTTTCACTGCCAGAATCTTGGCTGGATCCACGGACACTCCTTCTACCGACACTACATGGCCTAGGAAGTTAATCCTGCTCAACCAGAACTCGCACTTCGACAGTTTTGCATACAACTGGTGCTGTTAGAGAGTCGACAGCACAATTGACAAGTGCTCCTCGTGCTCGGCCTCACTTCTGGAGTAAACCAGGATGTCGTCGATGAAGACGATTACAAATTTATCCAAGAAGTCCTGGAATATCCTGTTCATCAAGTCCATAATGCCGTCGGAGCATTAGTTAACCCGAACGACATCACCAAGAACTCGTAATGCCCGTACCGGGTCCTGAAGGCTGTCTTTGGAATATCATCTGCTCTAACCTTCAACTGGTCATAACCGGAGCGCAAGTCAATCTTAGAAAATACCCGAGCCCCCCTGTAGCTGGTCGAATAAATCATCGATTCTTGGCAACGGGTACTTATTTCTGACAGTCAACTTGTTCAGCTCACGGTAATCAATACACATTCGTAGGGACCCATCCTTCTTCTTGACAAACAAGACGGGAGCACCCCACGGAGAGAAACTAGGGCGCACAAAGCCCTTGTCCACCAACTCCTTTAGCTGAGTCTTCAACTCTCTCAGCTCTATTGGCGCCATACGGTACGGATTCTTCGACACCGGTTCAGCACCAGGATACACATTGATCTCAAACTCTATATCACGATCCGGTGGCAATCCCGGTAGGTCATCTAAGAAAACCTCAGGGAAGTCTCGAACCACCGGAATATTTTGAAGTTTGACCTCACCTTGCCTCCGAACATCTACTACGTGTGCAAGAAATCCGACACATCCTAACCTCATCAGCTGTTGAGCTTTCAAGGAGGATATAACAGGCATACTATGTTTCTTCGGTATTGCCTGATAGGAGAACTCTACCTCGTTCGGGAGCTTAAAAGACACGAGCCCGGACCTGCAGTTGATGGTGGCGTGATGTCAAAACAGCCAGTCCATCCCTAGAATTACTTCGTATCCTTTCATATCGATGATGATAAGATTGGCATACAATTTCTGGTTTTCAACTGACACTATATCACCCTGCATTGCCTGCTCGGAGTGCATAAACTCTTCGGACGGTAGCATAATGCTGTAGGGTTGATCTGATGGCGTACAACAAAACTTCTGTCTAACTACGAAGTCTATTGCCACGAACGAATGTGTCGCCCCCGTGTCCCACAGGGTATAAGCAGGTGCATCACATATCAAGATTGTACCTGTAATTGCTGTGTGCTGATCGACATCATCAACATCCTCCATCATTGCAAAAACCCTTGGTACTGCAAGGTTTGGTCTCGTGTACGGCATCGGGCAATCCCGAACATGATGGCCTCCTTTGCCACATCGGAAACATTGCCTAGTAAAGAGCCTGCAGTCTCCCGAATGATTTCTCTGGCAGCGCGGCCATACGGGAAGCTGAGGAGCTCCCATAGGTCTTTTCCCTTTGTCCTGGTAAACAACAACCTCATTTGGTCTTTTCACGCCTCTGTTATGTTGCTGCCGTGGTTGCCCAAACTGTCCATTTTGTTGTTGTTGTTGCTACTGAGGGGCATCCTGCATGATTCTCTTTGATGTATATCTCTGAGACTTTGCCTCTAAGGCTTCCAATTGATAAGCCTTAGCTACCACCTTTGTGTATGGGGCCTCGTCAAATCCCCCTTATGTAATCCCTCGTAAGAGGTCCATCTTCAAACCCTGGATAAACTGATGCACCTTATTTTCATCAGTGGCCACTAGGTGGGGTGCATAACGGGATAGTGAATCGAATTTCTGAACATACTCGGCCACCGTTCCAAACTGTCGTATTCGAGAGAATTCTAGTAACTTCTCCTTCCTCATGCTGCGGTCAAAGTACTTCTCGTAGAAGAGTGTTTTAAATCCCTCCCAGCTTAATGCCACAGTGGTTGACTGCGTTGTATCCCACCAAAATCCAGCGCTCTTGGTGAGATTAAACGAGACACATATCACTTTCTTATTTTCCTCCACCTCTGCATAATTCAACATGCGTTCAATCTGCCGGATCCATTCCTCAGCATGAGTAGGGTTCGTCGATAACCCATCAAATGCAGGCGGCTGGAGTCGCCGAAATCTTTCTCCACTAGAGTCACTGGAGCATTTGCATGGTTATTATGATTCCCATTATCTTCTCTGGCCATCATGCGTTCCATCATTTGTGACTGAACGCCGACCAACTCGGTTAGACGATTGAGGGCGTCGCCTCTGTCATTTGCATCACCCTGATTTCCTCTCACCATTCTAGAAAATCCTAGAAACAGAATAACTAAATTAAATAAACAGAACTTTTACAGAAACTTAAACACTTACAGTTGGTGGAGCGATCTCACGTGGCGGGTTGCGCAGTCAGACATTTTACAGAATCGATTTTAAAACCTTGTCCCTCTCTGATACCATAACTGTGACGACCCCAAACCCGATCGGGGTTCGAGAGCCATCACTTCGGGACATTTACAGAAAACGGGGACTATATTTTTTTTTTGTACATTAAACTTTTAAAACATTTACAGAGGGAGAGAATGTTCTCTGGAGTAGAAATCTTACGGGAAAAACAGTTAACAGAATCAGAACACAAAATGGATGATAGAAGGAAAGCAGGAAGTAATGAAAACAAAAGTAAATAAACTGGCAGAAGGAGTTGACGGAAGAAGCAGGCACCGAGTGGAATCGGTGGATGCAAGCAGAAACGATACCGGAAGATTTAGGCAAATGGCGTGGCCGGATGGTGTGGATGACGTCGTCGGCAGATACAGATAGTAAACACAATCGGCAGAAGGTGATGATGTCAGTCGAAAGATGGATGACGTCACCGGCAGATACAGATAGTAGACGTAATCGGCAGAAGGTGATGACGTCAGCCGGAAGATAGATGACGTCACGGGCAGATGCAGGTAATAAACGGAATCGGCAGGAGCAAAACCTAAAACAGAGTTACTGTTTGGCGATAGATGTAGTTACGACAAAGATGAACAGTGATAATCGGTGGATGTGAACTACAAACAGAATTGAGTTCACCGGAGGATGTAATAAGACAAAAATCGGAATGTGTTATGACATCATCGGCAGATATAGGCAGCAGATGGAATTGGAATGTGTGATGACGTCATCGGCAGATATAGGCAGCAGATGGAATCGGAATGTGTGATGACGTCATCGGAAGATGTGATAACGTCATCGGCAGATATAGGCAGTAAACGGAATCGGCAGGAGGGATAACCTATGACAGAACCACTGTTTGGCGGTGGATGGGAATAAGACAAAACATGTACAGTATCTATCGGTAGATGAAGTTTAGACATAGTTTTAAAGGCCAAATTTACAACTTTTTAACAGGAAGACATACCAACAGAGAGCAGAAGAACAGAAGACATGAAAGTCTCAGATTCTCAAACCAATTCAAAACATGGTTCTCGAGCACAACAGAAGGCATAACAGAAACTTAGGAATAATCACACTGCATAGATAGCTCTAAAACCAGAGACCATCCATGCATAGACTAACAGAAAATATTCCAAACCATTTCAAAATACTTCAGAACATAATTCAACTGTCAAATACAGCACAGACATAAGGCATACAGCTTTCAGACCTTCATTACAAATGACAGATTTCAAGAAAACAAACTGCATGGATAGCTCTAAAATTCGAGATCTTCCATGCATGACCTGAAAAGGGAAGATTTCCAAACAGTTATAGAATATTTCAAAATATACATACAACTGTCAAATACAGAGGTTTAAAAACTTTAACATCAGAACCTATACATTATCCAAATTTCTAACAGAATCCCAACAGAGTTTTAAAACAAAACAGGAGAATCCCAGTAGAGTTTACAGACATGAACTTTACTTTAAAAACTTAAACCTCGGGACAGAAATATGTCTGGCTGCAGTAACCAACCCCCGCAAGCTCGTGCCATCAACAACCTATTCCTCGGCCTGAGGCACAAAGTCCTTATCCACGGGATCCGTACCTACAACAGGGAGTTCAGCTATGAGCCTAGTGCTAAGTAGGATCATACAATGCAAAGTGATGCACGTGCTATGCATGAACATTTTCAAATACATGAACATTACATTACATTTCACTGGACAGGAAGGTATAAGTGGGAAGAAGAGCTGGCGCAAGAGGAGTACATGCCACAACAGGACATAACAGGAGTACATGACAGGATGCCAGTCCTCGTCCACACTTAACCATACATTTCATTACAGGTTTTATCTTACTTAACTTCAAACCGTGTGCAGAAAACATTTTCATGACTTTCAGAGAAAAACGTGTATGCATGAACATTTATAGACAGACAACAGAATAATAAGCAGGATATAAAGCAGAACACACTTAACCTAAAACTTAACCTATAGTTTAACTACCCAACAGAAATTCCAACAACATAAAACCTAGTACCTCCGTATTGTAGGGCCTTAAGGGCCAAACCTACACATATAAACTTATCTGTTGCTGCAGAGTTGATAGTCTTGAACTTCTCGGAAATGCTCGAACCTGTACATGCATGTTCATAAAATAAACAAGCTGCAAATGCTAACAAATAAGTTAGAAGAATTTGTTCCAAACTCATTCAACCCTTAGAAAACAAATCGGTGTGTTTTCATCCAAAAAAAGTGAGTTTTACCAAAGTATCACAATCCTTCACTCCAACCAAAACTCACTTTAAACTTGTCCAAACTTGTTAGCATTTAAAAGATGCTTACCCTAGTAGAAAAACAGAAAGGAGCCGAGGAGATCAAAGTAGCTTCGATGGCTGATTGTCGACTGGAAGAGAGAGTGCCGAGAAGAGAATGGAGAGAGAGAGGAGCCGAGGAGATCAAAGTAGCTTCGATGGCTGATTGTCGACTGGAAGAGAGAGTGCCGAGAAGAGAATGGAGAGAGAGAGCAGAGAAGTGAAATGAAGAGGGTTTCACGTAGGAGGAGGAACTTAACTTCCTCAACAAGCTGCCATGTGTCAGCTATCCATTGGCTATCTCCCACCAACCATAATTTCTCCCCAATTTGCCCTTCCATGCATTTCAAAATTAGTGTCTTGTTAGTTACACATTAGTTAGGTTCTCCCCACATTAAATGCTCCAACATTTTACAATGGAATTGTTATCGTATTTATGAAAATTTAAATCCAAACAATAATTCAACAGAATATTACACGGCCAAAATGCCGGATGTTACACGAGGAGTAGCCTACTGAGCGAAGAAATTTAATAGTTTATAACTATTGAACTTTAATAAAATGTGAAATTGAGAACGCAATTTCTCTTCATCTTCGTTAGTGTTTTGGTTTTACTTACTGAATATATCTCATGTTAGGTTTGTAATTTAGATAAGATCTTTAATGAAAAATGATTTATTGTTGATAGATGATCTTCTAGTTGCCCGCAAACATTTAACATATAGGCGAAAAAGTTGGTAATGCAAGTAAGACTATGGAGTTTGATATAAAATTAATACGTTTTATTAGTGAATTTTTTATTTGTCATTATTAGTATTTAGATGAACATAAATGATGGGATTCATTTGATATTTGAAGATTTAAATTAATTATTGTAATGTTAGACGAATTCAATATTAATGACGTCTAAGAAATTAAATTGAGGTTTAAATTAATTATAAAAGAATTATTGTTAATATTCATCGAGGATTCTTGGTTGAGATAATTACTTCAAATGTCTAGTAACGAGATAGTTACGTTATTCAAGGATTATATTTAATGTCATTAAGTTTAAACTAGACTTAAATGTGCTGGGGTTTTATTAATAAAGAAATTTTGAAATTAATAGTAACGTGCTAGCATAAGTTTAAGAATTTGATTTATTTAATCATCAGCAAATCAATAAGTTAATTTTAAGCAAATTAGGATTTGAAGTTGACTTGGTAAAGTTTATTTTGAGAGTTAATTTTGAAGAAATAATAGGGTTTAAATTAGGATTGAATTTTAGACTGGTAGTCAAAATTTCCTTGTGTATTAAGTACTCTCTCTTGTCTCCGTTGGTTTGTAATTAGACCGCTTTCGTTTGGTGTTGAGAGCGTTAGTTTGTATTCAGATTGCTCTGCTTATCCTATTGCACAAGGACACAACCCAATTCATTCTTTCAAGTATCGCGATAAATAGTATACTTACTATTTTCAGAAGGAATAACTAATATTAGAGTTATAATACTTCCACTTCATTTCTTGAAAATTTTGTTCACACTCATTAGACCACTAAATTTGACATTCTTTTTGGTAGGATTAGTCAATGACAATACAATTTTTGAAAAATCTTCGATGAATATTCTGTAGTAACCTATTGTAACGACCTCAAAATTTATTTATATTTTCTCTCAATTTCAATCTCTAAAAATTTTTCCAAATCAATTTACAAATTAAGTTTATTTGATTATTATAAAACTCTATATTTTCGAATTCGAAAATTCCTGTGAATAGCGAAAAATAATTTATTAAGCAAAAACTATAAAACAACTATCACAATTTTTTAAGAAAAAGTCAAAAAAAGACAATCATTAAATAAACTTGATTTATTAAAATTTAAAAATACCAAAAGAGTTAATTTAAAAATCTAACAACTAATAAATAAATTACTCAAACTAAAAGTCTAATGAAAATTTATTTAAATCCAACTAAATATGACATATCCTTTAAATGATAATGAAGTTGAAATATACTTTTAAATTACACTTATGAACCAACAACATCCTTTTCATTATGTTCGCCAGTCTCTGGAAAATCCTCGATCAGTGTCAATTTCTTTTCAGATAAAAGTTCACTTATATGACAAAACTAATTTGTGAGATAACTTCAGTAACTAAAAACACATGCATATGAATTTAATTACATACAATTACCAAATTCAATGTTTAAAGTTACATAGTTGATTCAACTCATTTTTCAACCTTATCATGCATTCAGATTTTCAGAAAACTAGTGGTTTCTTACCCTCATAAAGTTTCATCAATCATCTCATATATATAGCTGTGTTTAGGCTTTCATTAGTTATCTCATATTAATAATGCGTTCAGGCTTTCATTAATCATCTCATGTTTCCGTCAATTCCAACATTTTCATGCATTCATTGTTCTACAATTTTTACTTTCTATATTCTTATGTCAACGCCTATACATGCGTGTCCTCACTTACCTGATTTTTTTTTTCAAGAGAATAAAGTTTTAAGTAATTTACTGAGTGTTGGAAAACATTTTCGGCCTAAAAATTTAGGATGGTTAAATTTTTCCTTAAACTCTAAAATAATTCTTTTGAAACAAAATGGTAAAAATTTCTTACGAATAGATCTTAGCGTTGAGTTTCAAATCGATTTGGACAACTTTAATGATATAAAAATATCCGGTTTGACAAGGTAGGTTCGGGTTGACCAAGTTGGTTCAAGTCCATCCGGCCGGTTCATATTGACTAGGATAGTTCGCTTCGCTGGTCCGGTTTAGTTAGGCTTGTGGCTTTGGTTTGTTTCACTGGCTTGGTCCAAAATATTTTCTCCTCAAGTCTTCTTCTTTTTCTTCGTGATGAGCTTAAGAGAGAGAGAGACTTCAATGCATGAAGAAATCTTTTCCTATCGCTGCATTAAACGTCGCCAATGGAAGGAGGTCCTCGTGTTGGAGAGAGCTTGGTCGAAGGTGCCTTGGTTGATGCAAAATGAACCTCGGCCAATAGTGTGATTTTCGTCGGTGAAAGGTTGAGTCGATAGATGTCGTGATTCTTCTTCCTCGGAGGATTTTGTAGTGGTAGGAGGTTAAGAGGAGATTTCTTCGACTTTTGGAGATTTATTCTACCAAGCTTCACTATTTATAGGGTAAGTCTTCTAATTATTTCCATAGAAAGAGTTGCACAAATCTGACATTCCCAATGGGAAGATTCAATAACGAAAAAGGAAGGAGAATTTTCTGCACATGTTTCCATACGTTGCAGATCGGCCACAACCTTAATTTTGGTTGATTGCTTTCCTTAATAGGTTAATTGGAAATCAATTGCTGATACGTTTGGAATTAAGGGAAGGAATTCATTTATGGGATTAATTTCCTTACGTTTTGAAGATTGAAATTTCCTTTAATTTTAGGGCTGAAAATTGGGGAAACAATATTTTTTTTATGCTTTGAATTTGGATTAATTGTAGAAATTGAATCCTTAATTCAAACTAATTTGGGGAAGAAATTTTGATATGTTGCACCAACCAAGCCAAGAAAACTACTTTCACGACCCAGAGTCGGATCCGATAGAAATGTCAGGTCGAATGATCCGATACACGCAGAGCATCTGATTGTTTAGCCCCAGACTTGGTTCCGGGTAGAAGAATTGTAAACAAATCAAAGTCATAGGTTCACATTGCATTCACAAGAAAAATATAATGCGATAAGTAAAACAACTGTAACGCCTCGAAAATCCACTCGGATTCTCGGTTCGCTACAGGGGCTACTCTGAGCTAAACGACTCATTAATGTCCCTTAATCCTAACCATTAAGCACCACGACGTCCTCCCCGAAAATTTCGGCAGAGTAACGCCTGAAAATGGCGCCCCCAAAATGCTAAGTACCTGCAAACGAATAAATCCCAACCAATCCAGAATACTCTTACTAAACTATCCAGCATACGAAATCACCAAATAGCAGTAAAGAGGGAAACTAAAATACTAACATCCATAAGTAAAGAAAGTTCACAGTATAGAGCGACATATCCCCCTTAACTATGACTATATACAACAAATACAACTACTCCCACAAAAGACGAAAGTCCTACTCCCTATCAACACCATGCTACTGCTCCTCTTGGGTCGGGTCGCCCTAACACTGTCATCAACCAGGGCCCTGGTCGCATGCCACCAATTGCCACCTACTCCTAGTCAGACCCTCGATACACACCCACAAGCTCAGCAGTACCTACACCACAGAACACATCGTAAACTCAAAGCTTAGCAAGTAAAGTGCTGAAAAATAAACGTGAAGCATGAAAACTGGTTATGCAATCCTAACACATGCAGGTTTCTACACACGTTGTCATCATCTCACCGCATCGCATCTTACCGAGGTTTGGAATGTAACCGCACCGGCAGTCAGTCCGTAAACCGCACTGTTTACCGGCACGTCACCGTCGTCCCGGTTCCTCCAGGAACGGGGTCCATAGTCACACCCAAACCCCCTATCCCGACTTGAAATGCAACCGCCAGAGACAGTCGGACAATACACCGCACTGCCATCGGCACGTCACTACCGCTCCAGCTCGTCTCGGATGCGGGGCCCACAAGTCACATTCCAGCCACTGTCTCGACTCAAAGTGCAACTGTCTGGGTAGTCGGCCAATACACCGTACTACCACCAGCACGTCACCACCGCTCCAGCTCGTCGCGAAAGCGGGGCCCACAGTCACACTCCAGCCCACTGTCTCGACTCGAAGTGCAACCGTCCGGGCAGTCGGCCAATACACCACACTACCACCAGCACGTCGCCACCGCTCCAGCTCGTCCCGGAAGCAGGGCCCACAGTCACACTCCAGCCTACTGTCTCTACTCGAAGTGCAACCGTCCGGGTAGTCGGCCAATACACCACACTACCACCAGCACGTCGCCACCGCTCCAGCTCGTCCCGGAAGCGGGGCCCACAGTCACACTCCAGCCCACTGTCTCGACTCAAAGTGCAACTGTCTGGGTAGTCGGCCAATACACCACACTACCACCAGCACGTCGCCACCGCTCCAGCTCGTCCCGGAAGCGGGGCCCACAGTCACACTCCAGCCCACTGTCTCGACTCAAAGTGCAACTGTCTGGGTAGTCGGCCAATACACCACACTACCACCAGCACGTCGCCACCGCTCCAGCTCGTCCCGGAAGCGGGGCCCACAGTCACACTCCAGCCCACTGTCTCGACTCAAAGTGCAACTGTCTGGGTAGTCGGCCAATACACCACACTACCACCAGCACGTCGCCACCGCTCCAGCTCGTCCCGGAAGCGGGGCCCACAGGTCACACTCCAGCCTACGTGTCTCATACTCGAAGTGCAACCGTCCGGGTAGTCGGCCAATCACCGCACTACCACCAGCACGTCGCCACCGCTCCAGCTCGTCCGAAGCGGGGCCCACAGTCACACCTCAGCCCACTGTCGCCTGTTCCACACCGTACCTCACCTCCACTACTCTCCCTCCGTGCTGGAAAACATGCCAAAATATTTTGCGTAGGTTTTAAAAACATGATGCATGCTGACCATAATAAACTAAGTACGACTCCACATCTCATCACAATCACAAACGTACCTACAACCCATAACGTGCACAAAACTCACAACTGACCCACAACCTACACACACAACTGACCACAACCTACAACGATACGCCGTACAACTGTCCCACAACCCTCACAAGGCTCACCACCTACGTACAACTGTCCACAACCCTCACAAGGCTCACCACCTACGTAAAACTGTTCCACAACCCTCACAAGGCTCACCACCTACGTACAACTGTCCCACAACCCTCACAAGGCTCACCACCTACGTACAACTGTCCCACAACCCTCACAAGGCTCACCACCTACGTACAACTGTCCCACAACCCTCACAGGCTCACCACCTACGTACAACTGTCCCACAACCCTCACAGGCTCACCACCTACGTACAACTGTCCCACAACCCTCACAAGGCTCACCACCTACGTACAACTGTCCCACAACCCTCACAGGCTCACCACCTACGTACAACTGTCCCACAACCCTCACAGGCTCACCACCTACGTACAACTGTCCCACAACCCTCACAAGGCTCACCACCTACGTACAACTGTCCCACAACCCTCACAGGCTCACCACCTACGTACAACTGTCCCACAACCCTCACAAGGCTCACCACCTACGTACAACTGTCCCACAACCCTCACAAGGCTCACCACCTACGTACAACTGTCCCACAACCCTCACAGGCTCACCACCTACGTACAACTGTCCCACAACCCTCACAGGCTCACCACCTACGTACAACTGTCCCACAACCCTCACAGGCTCACCACCTACGTACAACTGTCCCACAACCCTCACAAGGCTCACCACCTACGTACAACTGTCCCACAACCCTCACAAGGCTCACCACCTACGTACAACTGTCCCACAACCCTCACAGGCTCACCACCTACGTACAACTGTCCCACAACCCTCACAGGCTCACCACCTACGTACAACTGTCCCACAACCCTCACAAGGCTCACCACCTACGTACAACTGTCCCACAACCCTCACAGGCTCACCACCTACGTACAACTGTCCCACAACCCTCACAGGCTCACCACCTACGTACAACTGTCCCACAACCCTCACAAGGCTCACCACCTACGTACAACTGTCCAACAACTGTGGGTAGGCCCTCCTGGGCGACTCTCAAACATTCTCAACCACACTACTACTTACTTGGAGTCCTAGCTCGCTGAGGATGCTCGATTCCCTGTCCATCTACGGCTCAACCTACGACAATATTCAATTTTCATTAAAATTAAGCTTACATTCACCAATTTACTCTCAAATTACTATTTCTAGCATAACCCAACTAAAGACTAACTAAACGGGCCACTAATTTGTGTTCGGTAAAAACCGACCCCAAACTTCAGACTCGCGTAACTTTTGCGTCGGTTATCAGAATTAAATGATTCCAGCAAACACGTACTCCCCTAACAACCTAGTTTAACCTGCTAAAAAAGAAATCAAAACGAATGGCCGTAGCTATGTCAAAATAGCAAACCCGAATCTGCCCTAAACCGAAAATTCTCCCCCTCTCGATTTTCCATCAATTTTCACCCAATTGCTCACCAATCAACCACCCTCACACCTAATTAGAATAATCTAACGAAACCCTAAGGCTTCACACAGGAAAAACAAAAGAACACATATTGGGACTTCTCTGTTTTTCGCTCAAATTGAGCTCCTCACAGCTCGGCGACCATTGTTGGTCCAAGGGTCGGCAAACCCATGCCGAGAACTCCCAAAATCGGTCAGTGATCGGAGCCCACTCTAGCTCGTCACCCTCGGCCTCAAATAGAGCAAAAATAGGGGAAAAAACTCATGCTTACCAATCGATTCGCGCGCGGAAGACGGCCGGAACCTACTCACTGGAGTCGTCTGGCCGAAGAGCGTTGAATCGCCGGTGGTTTATCGCACAGCCGATCGTCACTCGCCTCCCTCCTTGCTCTGCTCCGTTCTCTGCACGCGAGGAAACGAACGAATGGCTTCTTCATGAAGCCATTCGATTGTTTTAAAAGAAAACTTAAATGTTTTCTTTTAAAACATAACAAAAATAATAATAAAACAATAATAAAGTGACATTTACCATTTTGCCCTCCCATACACTCGACCTCTTCGAAATCTCGTTAACTTTCGTTCTTCGACCATTAAATTTCTATAAACTGACTCTCACCTCACCCTCGGCCTAACTCCTCCACCGAAACTCCCGAGAATAATTAATTAACCCAATAGGTAACCTAACTTAAATTAAATTAAATTAACCTGAAAAATCTGGGGTATTACAACAACAATTCAACAGAGTCCAAGCATTCAACATTCCACATCAGTATTCCAAAAAATTCTAGACATCCTTATACAAACTCAAATAGAGTTAAAGTCATCACCATTAATCTGAATTAACACTCAAACAAAAATAGAGAAACAAGAATAGGAAACCAACACCAAACTCTAGCTACTGACAACTCTTATCCTTCTCAGGAAAGGGAGATGGTCATTTGAGGTGAGTGACTAGCTTAGTAAGAAAGTTATATTAAATGCAAATGCATGTAAAATGAGTTTTTGACCTTTCTTTTCAAACCATGAGTTAAGGTTAAGGTGTTATGCATGGATTTTTAAATACATTTTCAAAAGAAATTTATTTTCTTCATTATACAAACACATGCTCTACAAGCAATCGATGTGCCATTATTTAAAATGTTGTTGTAAACAAAGATAACTATACTAAAATTAGTCATCATCGTACTTCAATTTTCAAATAAATCCCAATGAAAAATGAGGGTCACTCAAGGACCATTTCAGCACAGTATCACAGAAAGACGACGGTTCGAAAACCAGACAACACCTCGTGAGCTAGGAGTAGTTATCGTGATGTGAAGATCCAACAGTGTTAACCCAGGCGATCAACAAACAAGTTAGCGACAACACCACCTGTAAATTGTAATAAAAAAATATATCCTGATCAAGTTTAGAGATTTAAAACCCATGGAGCGCATCATTACCACCCTATTACTCATTTTTGTAACGTATAAACAAAATATCTTCACGCAACACAAAATATGTAAGGATAGCCTCATGATACTTTGATATTGAAATTGTACAAAGAACTAAGATGATTCATTCTCTAGTAAATATGTTATGACAATTTGAAAATATCATGCGTAAATAATAAACATATAAAATATACGTACATATATGTAAAATAAAACTTGTTGGTGATCTGGCCCCGTCAAGCTTTATATATGTGACAACTCACCAAAATAAGATTTTATAAAATGATGCAATGTAATGCAAAAAGTATAATCACTATCTTATTGATAATCGCTCTTCTTACAACTCATAGTCCACAAACTCATTCGAGCCTAAAATAAAATCGATATCATGAAATCTCTCTCAATCACTAAGGGAAAATACATGGGTGGGTTCCTATACCGGGCTAGGAACCCAAATTAAAGGTACTACAAATGGCCGCAAACACAAAATCTTTCTTGAGTAAAAGACTGTGCGGTTGACCAGAACCCACAAGCGGTCGATCAAATACAGAATCGGTCAATCAATCTTGGAAAAGGTCCACCCTTGCTCCTCTCGTGTATCCACCATGGCTTGATCGCCGACCTTAGTGGTTGGAAATTTGACACCTTGATCATAAGGTCAACCCCTTATTCCTCTCGGTTCTTGGTAAGGGTTGACTAGAATCCAAAGCGGTTCAGGGTGTCGACTGATCTCCCAAGAGGTCGACCCCTAGTTGTCTCTATTTCTAGCATAGGTCAACTCTTGCTCAGCAAGTGTCGACTGCTGCGATGATTTCTAGAGAAGGAAAATTGTGAAACTTGCCTCCCTTTGCCATTTTTCACCATAAATCCAAGAACGACTATCAAAAACTCTAAATCTACCTAGATATTGCAGAAGCAAACAAGAGATTTGACTTTCCAAACACAAATGCAAACAAACAACAAACCTTAAACTTCAAATGCTAAAACGGAGGACATAAAGCAATTTACCCTTGAAGTTCCTTAAAAGAGGTTATTGTTAGATGTCTTGTAAGCGAGGTTTCGGCCTTGGAAATCGATGGGTTGCACTCGTATTTCACTCTTTCTCTCTTTCCCATCTTTTGTCAGCCATACAAATGGGAAAAGGAGGAAGAGTCCTTCCTCCTTAAAACATTAAATAAATTAACTAATTAATTTAATATATATTATAAAGTAATATATTTTATATATTAACTGAAAATTTTTAAATTTCAAATCGACAAAACCCAAAAATTTTCCAAAATTTTTACACGGTGTAAGATCTAAATTATTCAACATTATTTTTCCAATTTCAACCACTCGGTAGCCTTCCAAATCTCACCGAATTGACCAACTGACCAAAAAATACTATGTGTCCACAACATGAAAAAACGAGTCAACCCAAGACATGTTGATTGTCAATAACGTAAAAATTTAACACGCAGAATTTAATTAATATAAAAATATACCAGGTTTCACAACTATGTATTTTACCAATACTTCTTGGTTGTGGCCAATTCAAAACTGCTTGTATTTTAGCTGAAGAATAATGCTACATTTACTCTATTAAAATAATATAAAAAATTAACTATTTATAATTTGTTATATTAATTGTACCAATCATTGTTCGACACGTCAGTGAATATTTTAAGAAATTAAAATAATAGGGTTAATGAAGCATTATTCTTAGTTGAATCCACCACAACGTCATCCTTAGAAATGACATGACTCAAAAAGTTGACTATATCCAACCAAAATTGACACTTTGAGAATTTTTCATATAACTGATGCGTCTTTAAGATTGTCAACGTGATCTTCAAATGCTCCTTATGCTCTTGCTTTGAATGAGATTAGATTAAGATATTATCGATAAATTTAATTGTGAACTTGTCTAGATAGTCCTTGAAGATACGATTTATCAAGTCCATAAACACTGTAGACACTTTGGTTAAACTGAAGGATATAACCATGAATCCATAATGACCATATCTAGTTTGAAATACCATCTTTGAAATATCCTCGGATCTAACTTTCATTTGATAGTATCTCGACCATAAAATAAATACAGGCACCTTGGAGTTGGTCGAATGAGTCGTCGATCATTCAACTTCATCTTTTATCCATTTCCATCATCGTTTATGTCACCATTATCCTCACCTACATCACAAATTTCATCTATGAGGCTAATGCTAAATAAGAGATGTATGAGTAACATGAACATGATATGTAATGTCGTAAAAACATGCATTTTTTTAAGTCTTTTTTCTTTCTTTTGTTTCACTTTGTAGTCTAGTTGTTGGGGATAATTTAGTCTAAGGGAAAGAGTAGGCACCATTTCGTTTACCTCATGCTGTAACGCCCCGAAAACCCACCTGGGTTCCCGGTGCGCACAGGGACTACTTTGAGCTAAACGACTCCCTTTAACTACTATCTCGTCCACTTAAACTGCTAACGCAAGGAATCCATTTTAATTAAACAGATGCAGCGGAATTAAAGCTAAGTCCCCCGAAGATTTTACTCGTCTCATACCTGGTTTCTCCAAGCCACTACGTTATCCTAATCTAATTCGTTAGGCACCATGGTGTCCTCCCTGAAAATTTTGGCAGAGTAATGCCTGAAATGGCACCCCCAAAATGCTAAGTACTTGCATAAAATCAATCCAGAATATTCCTAGCCATCTAACCAACATACGAAATCTCCAGACAATCATCCTATCAGCAAGAAAGACTGTACTACCGACTAACAATGAAGAAAGTTCACAGTATAGGGTGACACGTCACCCTTAACCATGATTATATACAACGAAATACACAATGTCCCAAAATAAAAAAAAAGAAATCATACTCCCTATCAACACCATGCCACGGCTCTCTGGGTCGGGTCGCCCTAACACTGCCATCAGCTGGGACCCTAGTCGCACGTCACCAACTGTCATCTACCCCTGGTCAGGCTCTCGGTATTACCCTCCTGCTCAGCAGTACCTATACCACAGATCACATTGTAAGCTCAAAGCTCAGAAAGTAGTGCGCTGAAAAAATAAACATGAAGTATGAAAGCTGGTTATGCAATCCTAACACATGCACGTCTCTACACACGTTGTCATCACCTCACCACATCTCACCTCACCGCATCGCACCTCACCGAGGTTTGGAATGCAACCGCACCGGGCAGTCTATCCGTACACCGCACTGTTTGCCGGCACATCACCACCGTCCCGGTTCCTCCAGGAACGGGGCCGATGAGTCACACCCATACCCCCAGTCTCGACTAGGAATGCAACCGCCCGAGACAGTCTGTCGATACACCGCGCTGCCATCGGCACGTCGCCACCGCTCCAGCTCGTCCTAGATGCGGGGCCCACAAGTCACATTCCAGCCACTGTCTCGACTCGAAGTGCAACCGCCCGGGGCAGTCGGTCGATACACCGTGCTGCTATCGGCACGTCGCCACCGCTGCAGCTCGTCTCGGAAGCAGGCCCACAAGTCACACTCCAGCCCACTGTCGCCTGTCCACACCGTACGTCACATCCTCTACTCTCTCGAGCTTAAAAACATGCTTAAAACATTTTGCGTAGCTTTTAAAACATGATGCATGCTAACCATAACGTACTAACAACGATTGCACTCACACATCACATCGCACACATACTACTCCTGACATGCACCTGACTCACAACATGCAAACGACTATGGTGTAGGCCCTTTCTAGGCGACTCTCAGGCATTCTCTCGCACACTACTACTTACCTGTTGTCCTAGTTTGTTGGGTTTGGCACGTCACGTCACCTACGACTTCACCTAGCACAATTCAAAATCCTCGTTAGTACCTAGGCTTAAACTTGCCAATTCATTCTAAAACTAACATTTCTAATTTAACCCAACTCACATCTAACTAAACTAGTCACTAACTTGGTCCGGTTAAAAATCGACCCGAAACTTCGAACGCGCATAACTTTCCATCGATTATCAAAATCGAACGATTCTAGCGACCACGTACTCCTCTAATAACCTAGTTTAACCTGTCAAAAGGAAATTTAAAACGAACGACCGTAACAGTTCCAAAACCCAAAAAATAGAATCGGTCTATTATGTTAAAACGTCCAAAATTTAACTTTCAATCCAATTTCACCCATTTCGTTGTCAATTAACCCCATTCAGATCAATTTAAGCTTGGCACAACACAAATTGAGGGTTCCCCACTCGGAACCTGAATTTCACCTAGACTTTAAATTTGCGTAACTTTTGCTACGATTATCGGAATGACTCGATTTCAGCTGCAAAACGCTTCACTAATAACCTAGTTTAACATACCAGGAGAGAATTTAGAACAATTAACTAAAGCTAAGTCAAAACTCCCAAAACAGAACCGGTTTTAAAGCTTAGAATTCCCTTTTTTCAGTTTTTCAACAAAACTCGCTCAATTCCTTACTAATCTATCATATTCTAACCCATTAAGCATAAATTAACAAAACGTTCAAGGTATCACACGAGAAAACCCGAGGCTCAAACTCAGGTCCTCGGTTTTCAGCTCAACCTGTAATACCCGGCTGTATAGAATATTAATATTTTAAATGTAAATGACATTTTGTTAATATGTCAAATCAAGTCTATTTTGCAAAAAGAAAGCGTTATTACGATCCTAATAATTAATAAGGATTTTAAAAAAATTTCAAGAATTTTAGGAGTTTAATGCTAATTTTACGAGAATTACGTTTATCGTAATATAAAGGATACTTTGGTAAAAATAGTAAACGAGGTCCGAATTACGAACGGAGAGTTTTAATAGAACCCTAGTAATAAGTTGGAGTTAATGGTGAAATAAGAAATTTTGGAGAAACCGAATCTTTAGCTAAATAACGAAACGAAGGACGAAATAAATAGAAAATCTAAGGAAGGGCAAAAAGGTAAATTACAAGGCCAAATTTAATTAAAATCAAAATCCTCTCTTTTCTCCCTCATTTTCACGTTTCTCTCTTCTCTCTCCCCTGCGTTCTCCGGCGATCCCTTTCTCCTCTCACGGCGATCTCCGTTCCGACAACCAACACTCTCCGATCGACCTCTGTTCTTCACATTTTATTCTCCAAACTCGACCCTAGGTACGATTTTAAGGTTTTAGCAAAGTTTATTTCGGTTTTTACGGAGTTTAAATGATTGGGGTTCGTTTAGGGTTTCGTTAAAAATGTGATTTAGGGTTTGAAATCGATAGGTTTACCTTAGTTGTGGATGTAATGAACGTATTGGACATTATTGGATGAAGTTAAATCGATTCGTGAGAAATGTTAAAGTTTGAGAATTTAGGGATTTTTGGAAAAACTCGTTAATGGTGGTTCTGAGATATTGAGCGTTAATTGTTTGTTAAAATGCCTCGATTAGTTAGGTTAGAACGTTAGGAATTTCCTTAGTTAAGAATTTCGTTAAAATTGGACGTTAATGATTCGAATTCGTATTGATGACAAATTGTGAATTTGCCTTAGGTAAACAACGCTCGTGGACGGAGCTTGAAGTTCAATGCGCACGAGGTAAGTTCTCGTGACTTATTGTGGCCGATTGGCCTACACCATAAGCCGGAGTTTATTGTTGAGAATACGTTGGAGCATTGTTTGTTTAAGTTGGTCATCGTTCGTTTAATTGTTTCGGTTGGGTAGTTTAGGTTCGGTTGTTTTATAGGTTGATTGTTTTGATGGTATATGTCGTGTTTTGATGGTATTCAGTAGAGTTTTAATGGTATGCTCATTTTGTATGTTTATATTGAACTGTTCATGCATCATGGTTTTAAAAATAGTCATGAAAATGAGTTTATGCACGGATTTCATGAAAAGAACATGCATGTAAAGACAAGTAAAGTATCACAGTAAATAGCCATGGCATGGGGTTATCGGGGATGAGGTTCAGACCTGGCGTTCCGTGGTGAGTGGATTTTCCTCCCTTCAGATGGTGTGGGCTGTCTAACCGCTGGACGTGCCTTATCCATCTGTCAAGCGTTTCCGATAACCATAGACTGACACGTATTGATATATGAAATGACATGGACGATTTTTATAGCATTGAGCATACATGATCATACATTAGCATTTACGTAGAGCTTGCTGAGATTTTTATCTCACAGGTGTCTTTATGGTATAGGTGACATAGATCCAGGTGAGGAGGATTTCCTTCCACTAGATGATCGTACAGTTTGATGGAGAATGCCCGTGGTAGCGTGCTGGGCAGTCGACGCTTAAATGACCCATGGAGAATGCTGTAAAGGTATTTTGGGACACGGTAGTTAGATCGTAGGAAAATTGTATAGTTGAACATATTAGGATGCTTGGTTCTGTTAGCTGATAGAATGCATGTATAGATGTTTTGGTAAATTGAATTTATTAAAACGTTTTGTTAAGATTTCTATCGAGATTTTTATGAACTGCTTGGTGATTTTAGCAGGAGGAAATATTTGGTTTTCAAACGGATCCATGCAGTTCGTTTTCATGAAAATGTACTTGGTTTTGATTGCATTTTGAGTCGTTTATTTTGGGTAGGTTTCGTGAATTGTAAAATGGAGAAATGTATAAGAACAATGTAGGAGGTCTGAAATGAAAAGGGTGATGAAGGGTTTAGTTTAGTGTGTATTATATGTGTAAGCAGGGGAAGATGAAAAGAAACAAAAATAGGGGGAGGCGAAGCAAGTCCTCTGGAAATAAAATTCCAGAGGACTTGGCAATCGATCGCCTAGGGAGGGATCGATCGCCAAGCATGATCGCCACGCTCTGGAAAAATTCCAGAGCTTGTGGCGATCGATCGCCCAAAGGGGGTCGATCGATCGCCTGGTGAACGATCGCGAGGCGATCGATATTCACCACAGCGCCCCTCCCTTTTTTGACTGGCGATCGATCGCCTGAAATGGGCGATCGATCGCCCCTTGATTTTTGGGGACAAAAGTCCCTTTTGTCCTTCCTTCCTTGGCCGATTGATTTTTCATTATTTTAATTGTTTTTAAATAATTGTTTTAAGTTTATTAAATGGTTTTTAAGTTTTATCAAATGGTTTAAAAGCATAAACTTTCGATTCCGACTTTAAAAGTTTTATTTCCGCTCAAACGTTAGGTTTAAAGTTTTAAGTAATAAAATGAAAAATTTATACGGAAAAATTAGGATACGGGTAAGGGTCGCTACAGTTTATGGTATCAGAGCCCCCGGGTTTTAAAAACGGTTCTGTAGACTGCTCGACTGCACAGCCACTACGCGGACATCCTTCCTCAACTGTAAGTATGTTTATATGTTTTCTTTAAGTTTAGTTTCTTAGAATTGTGTACTTTTAACCTTTATAGGAATTATATAAATATGGTCCGTCGAGGAAACGACCGAGATGATAGAGACGATACAATTGACCACCTTAAAGATTTTACTGCCCAACAGTCCCAACATATGGAGCGTCAGGCCCAACAAATGGAGAGGCAATCCCAGCAGCTAGGCACCCTGAATAGACCGTGAGGGCGTTAGAGCTCGAGACAGCGACGCAGGGTAACTGAGGGATGGAAAGATTTCAGAGGCTCCAACCTCCTGTGTTCAACGGACAGTCTACGGATCCCTTTTCTGCGGAGGAGTGGATTTGAACCATGGAGGACATGCTGGCCTATGCAAGCATTGAGGACG
Source organism: Begonia masoniana (assembly GCA_022432975.1). Classification (NCBI taxonomy): domain Eukaryota; kingdom Viridiplantae; phylum Streptophyta; class Magnoliopsida; order Cucurbitales; family Begoniaceae; genus Begonia; species Begonia masoniana. The sequence continues at coordinate 26,532,863 of CM039514.1, forward strand.
GAGAGAAGGTTGCATTGGTTAGCTACCATTTAGCACTGGATGCCCGATTCTGGTGGGATTCTATCAAGGCAACCACCGATGTGACAATTATGAGTTGGGAGCGTTTCAAAATGATGTTTTATGACAAGTACTTTAGCCATACAGTATGAGAGGCAAAGATGGTGGAGTTTATGCAGTTGCGGCAAGTTGGTTCGATTGCCGAGTATGTGAGGAGGTTTGAAGCACTGTCACGATTTGTGCCACGTCAGGTCAGTGTCAATGAGGACAAGGTACGCAGATTTGTACAGGGGATTGGTCAGGAAATTCAGAAAAGCCTCACTATATCAGAAGTACGGAATGTGTCCTACGATGAGATTGTGGCCAGGGCACTCGAGATCGAGGTTGTTGATCAGAGTTTAGTTAAGCCGAGGGAGCCAGCTAGAGGGTTCTTTCGGGAGATACAGCCACGACCTCAGAATAAAGGCTGGCAACCGAGCGCACAGCCACAGCAACAACAACAACAACGGGGCGTTAAAAGGCCCTTAGAGGGAGGTAATGATCAGGGGAAAGGCAAGCAAGTCCAAGGGACTGCATAGAAACCTGTTTGTCCGAAGTACCAGAAGGAACATTATGGCGCTTGTCGATTGGGCACGAACAGTTACTATAGATGTGGAGAGGTCAGCCACTTTGCTCAGAACTGTCCGAGGGAGGCTACCGACCAAAGAAGAGTTATGCCGAGGATCTTTGAATTTATCGAGCCTGGTGACATCGATGACGAGGCTCAGCCATCCGTGATAGCAGGTACTATTTTAATTATGGGGGTGGCGGTGTTTTCTTTGATAGACACGGAGGCTACGCATTCTTTTGTTTCCACTGCCTGCGTGTCCAGACTGAAGCTTGTGCCTGAGTTAGCTGAATGCGAGTATAGTGTGATGCTACCTTCTGGAGAGCGTATGCAGTCAGGTTATGTTGTCCAGGGCAATATTGTCTCAGTCGGAACAGTACCCTCTATGCTTGCTTGATTGTTATGGGCATAGAGATCTACAATCTGATCTTAGGGATGGACTGACTATTACAGCCCTACGCCACCATTGATTGTCGATCCGGGATTGTGACATTTCGACCCCCGGGTAAAGCCAAGTTTTCTTATTAGGCGATGAACAGATAGAGTGGATCGCCTATTTCCTATTTTATGAAGGTCAACGAGCAGTTTAAAGGTGAGTGCTCTATTTATTTGGCCACAGTAGTTGATACACAGTTGCTCAGCGGAGTAAAGCCGAGTGACATTCTTATAGTCAGAGAATTCTCTGAGATATTCCTTGACGATCTTCCCGGATTACCGCCGAACAGGGAGATCAAATTTGTTATTGATGTATATCCTAGCTTCGCGCCAGTGTCTAAGAATCCATACAGATTGGCGCTTGCTGAATTGAGAGAGTTGAAAACTCAGCTAGAGGAGTTACTGGATAAGGGTTTCATCCGACTTAGTTTTTCACCCTGGGGTACGCCTGTTCTATTCGTCAAGAAGAAAGACGGGACTCTCAGGATGTGCATGGATTACAGAGAGCTGAATAAGGTTACGGTGAAGAATAAGTATCCACTGCCTCGGATAGACGATTTGTTTGATCAACTGCAGGGTGCCCGAGTGTTTTCCAGGATTGACCTACGCTCGGGTTACTATCAGTTGAAGGTCCGGAAGGAAGATGTTCAGAAAAACGGCGTTCCGAATGAGGTATGGGCATTATGAGTTCCTAGTTATGTCTTTTGGACTTACTAATGCCCCTGCAGCGTTTATAGATTTGATGAACTGAGTCTTCAAGGAGTACCTGGACAAATTCATTGTGGTTTTCATTGACGATATTCTAATATTGTAACACTCGGCTTTACAGGATTTAATTTATTCCAATATAAACGGTATTTTTGTAAGTACGTCAGATTAAGCCCGTTTTGCGAACGAAAAGTTTTAACGAAGCTGTAATAATAAATTGGAATTTATGGTGAAATATGAGAATTTTGGAAAAATAGGATCGTTAGTTAAATAACGAGACAATTGGAGGAATAAATTGAAAACAAATGGAAGGGCAATTTAGTAATTGTCAAACCAAAAAATTTAATAGAAATAAAATTTCCTCATTTCTCTCTTCCTCCCCACGTTATTTCCACTTTCTCTCCCTCCTTTGGCGCGACTTTTCTTCCTCTCAACGGCGATTTCCTTCGAACGCCGGCCAACGCCCCTCCAAACTCCGAAGACTCTTCACGTTTCTTTTCCGTCTCCGCTCTCTAGGTAAGGCTCTAAGCTTTTGGAACGTTAAATATCAATTTCTAGGGTTTTAAACGATTCGGGTTCGTTAGGGTTTTCGTCGAAAACGCGAATCGATGTTTGAAATTGATAGGTTGAGCTTAGTTATGCCTCTAATGGACGTATTGATGATTATCAGAGCTTAGTTTGTCGGTTTGTTGAGGTGTATTTGAGATTTGGTTAAGTTGGAGCTTAAAAACCTCCATTAATGGAGTTTTTGAAATGTCGAGCGCGAATTGCTCGACGAAATGCCTCAACGAACTAAAATAGAGTTTAGGAGATTTTTCTTTAGTTAGGAGTTAGCAAATTTTGGAGTTTGATGATTTAGACTCGATTTAATGTCGTATATTGTGAAATGTATAGGTGAACAAACGCTCGTGGACGGAGCTCGGTGTGCAACGACGCGAGGTAAGTCTCTATGACTTGTTTGGCCGTCTTGTCCTACACCGTATGAATTGAGTTGATCGAGGAAAATTGGTGATGTTTGTGTGTTTCTGGTGATTAGGACGGGTAGTTAGGGTACTTCAAGTTGTAGAATATTTAGCGTTGTTGATTTCTGATGCTTTATTTTCATTGTTTCATTATTGTATTGAGCACGTCCATGCATTGTTTTTCTAAATATGCATGTAAAATGAATTTCAATGTACGTTTTCATGAAAAAGTTAACTAAAAGTAAATGAATGCAAATATGGTCATGTCGGTGGCGGTGGTTCAGGCATGGCTGTCGGATGAAGCATGCTTTCCCCCCGGTTAGATCTGAGGGGCTATCCAATCGTCAGATGTGCTGCTCCTATCTAGCGAGAGTGAAGCCCCGGTGACATAAATGAAAAAAAATGAAATGAAATGATTTGTGAACCGAACATGCATAGCATTCACGTGCATTCACGTAGATTTACTGAGCCTCTAGCTCACGTGTTTAATTCTATGGTGTAGGTGACTTTGAGACAGGTGAGGAAGATGTCCCTCCGCCTGAAGTATGAGCACGTTGAAGGAGGATGGCCCGTGGGAGTGCGCTGGCAGTCGGAGCGTAATTTTGACCCGTGGGGACGTACATAGGTATTTTGGGTTATTTTGGATAGAAATTGTTAGAACATTATAGGATGTTGGAATCTGTATAGTTATTAGAAAGTGTTTTTTTTTTGGGAAGTTGAAAGTATTTTGAAATGTTTTAGTGATTTGAAAATAGGAGGATATGTTAAACTTTTAAACGGAACCACGCAGTTCGTTTTTACGAAATTGGTCATGTTCAATTGTGTTTTGAGTCGGTGAATAGGTCTTTAATAGCGTGTGTAATGTATGCGATAGATGGGGATTATTGTATGGAAGTGTGTTTGGAGAAGTGTAATGGTGTGTGAAGAAGGAATGAGAAAGGGAAAGAGGGTGTGGTTGTGTTGTGTGTTGTGAGTGTGTGAAGTACAGGGCGTGAAGAAAAGAAGGAGGGAAGAGGAGCTGAGCATGGCGATTGATCGCCCATTTGGGGCGATCAATCGCCCCTCTATGCCTGGCGATCGCCATTGGCGATCGCTAGGCGATGGTGTGATCGCCTAAGGCGATTGCTCGCCATGAGCAATCGCTGAAGGGCGATTGATCGCCCACTTGGGGGCGATCAATCGCCACTTGTTCTGCCGTTTGGCAGAACATATATATATATATATATATATATATATATATATATATATATATATATATATATATATATATATATATATATATATATATATATATATATATATATATATATATATATATATATATATATATATATATATATATATATATATATATATATATATATATATATATATATATATATATATATATATATATATATATATATATATATATATATATATATATATATATATATATATATATATATATATATATATATATATATATATATATATATATATATATATATATATATATATATATATATATATATATATATATATATATATATATATATATATATATATATATATATATATATATATATATATATATATATATATATATATATATATATATATATATATATATATATATATATATATATATATATATATATATATATATATATATATATATATATATATATATATATATATATATATATATATATATATATATATATATATATATATATATATATATATATATATATATATATATATATATATATATATATATATATATATATATATATATATATATATATATATATATATATATATATATATATATATATATATATATATATATATATATATATATATATATATATATATATATATATATATATATATATATATATATATATATATATATATATATATATATATATATATATATATATATATATATATATATATATATATATATATATATATATATATATATATATATATATATATATATATATATATATATATATATATATATATATATATATATATATATATATATATATATATATATATATATATATATATATATATATATATATATATATATATATATATATATATATATATATATATATATATATATATATATATATATATATATATATATATATATATATATATATATATATATATATATATATATATATATATATATATATATATATATATATAGTTTCAAAGTAGTTTTCAAACACCGTTAACAATTTTAATTCCGATTTTTAAAGTTTTATTTCCGCTCGAAAGTTAGATTTAGAGTTTGTACATATAAAAAAGAAAAATTTTTACGAAAAATTAGGGTACGGGTAATGGTCGCTACAAATATATTCTAAGACGAAAGAGGAGCATGAAGAGCAATTGCGGATTGTTCTTGGAATTTTACAACGACACTAACTTTATCCGAAGTTCTCAAAATGCGAGTTTTGGCTGGATCGAGTCAGTTTTCTCGGCCACATTATTTCAGAAGAAGGGGTTTCTGTAGATCCAAGCAAAATTCAGGTGGTCAGAGATTAGCCACAGCTTAAGAACGTGTGAGACGTACGTGGATTTCTTGGATTGACTGGTTATTATCGGAAGTTCATAGAGGGATTTTCGAAGATTGCAGTTCCTTGTAAGAACGAGAAGTTTATATGGTCGTCTGCTTGTGATGACAGTTTTATAGAATTAAAGCAGAAGTTGACCACAGCTTCAGTACTGACACTACCGTTTTGCCCTCCCTCACATTCGGCCCCTTCAAAATCTCGTTAAATTTCGTCCTTCGATTATAAGTTTTGGAAATCCCCATCCAAACAAAATCCTAAGTTTTAACAAGCTAATTAGTTTGTTAAAATTTTTCACAAAAATTCTAACAGGACTTTTAATTTATTCGGTAAAATTTTCGTGTTATTACATCCTCCCTACCTTATAAATATTTTGTCCTCAAAATTTATGTACCGAATAACTCAGGAAACTGTTGCTCTATGTCCTGCCGCTGCTCCTAAGTGGTCTCCTCCACATTGCTGTTGCGCCATAACACCTTGACCAAGGGAATCTCCTTGTTGTGCAACACCTTAACAGCCGACCCCAAATCCGGACTGGCCTCATAGGGGAAAGAAAAAAATTTAGCCACCAGGAGGGACGAATTACTCAACCCTGGGCCACCGGGACACCCGTACTAGAGCTTACCAAGAGGAACTCAACTACCACTCAACCCTTAAACACGAGTGCAACTGAACAAAACCCCCTCCCTAATACTCTTAGCCTAGGGGTCTTGCTAAGAGTGCCAGACGGTTTCCTCCATTATCACTCCAAATGGCACAGCAGAAAATCAATGTATGAATAAAACTCCAAGTTGGCCTTAACCACAAAGGCCGTAGACACAACGAATGTGTAGCACCCGTATCAATCAAGGTATAAGCTGCAACTCCGAGAATAAAAATGCTACTTGAAATGACGGACGGCTGGGCAGCATCATCTGGCTCAATAAGGGAGAAAAGTCGCGGTGCTGATCTTGCTGGGGCTCTGCTCGAGGTCGGGAACTGTCTAGCATAGTGGCCTACCTCATTGCAAAGGTAGCACCGGTCTGGTTCGAACAATCTCTCGCAAGGTGGCCCGCCTCGTTACACTTGAAGCACCTACTGGACTCTACTAAACACTCGCTAGGATGGTTCCTCTCACACTTAGGGCACAGCGAAAAAGTACTCGACTCCTGAGGCCGTTTGCTGCTCCCCTGGCTCTCACTGGGCCTCTTTTGGCCTCTCTGCTGCTGCTGATGCTTGCTTCTCGATAACTGAAGCATTATCTCTTGAGTGGATGGTCATGGCTGCTCCTTAGGCTGAGGCACTAGGAAGCTTCATACTAGCCTCCTCAATGTCCAGTGCCTTGGCAACAACACTGTCGTAGGGCACATTCTGTGTTCCCGCTATCCTGACATCTATATATATCTCTGGCTTCAGCCCCTGGACAAACTGGTGTACTTTGTTCTCGTTTAGGCTCACCAGGTGACTGGAAAATCTCGACAGGGCTTCAAACTTCCACACATAATCAGCCACTGTGCCCGTCTGCCTCAACTGAGTAAACTCGACCATCTTCTTCGTTTTGACCGAGTGGCTGAAGTATTTACCGAAGAACACTGCCCAAAACTCCTCCTAAGTCATTCTCGTAACATCGGCGGTGGCCTTCACTGTGTCCCACCATAATCGGGCGTCCCCTGCCAAGTGGAAAACTGCACTGGAGACCCTGTCCCGATCGTCCACCTTGGCATAACCCATCATGTCTTCCATCATTCGAATCCACTCCTCGGCAATGAGTGGGTTCGAAGATGATCCGTCAAAGACTGGGGGCTGCAACCTGTGAAACCTGTCCCCCTCGCGGCCCGCCGCAGCAGCGCTACCACTGGACTGCCTTTGATCCTCCCTGCTAAAAAATCACTCTGACTGTTGAGACTGGAACTCTTAACTGCTAAGATTGGCGGGTGACCAACTCTCAACTGCCTGATATTGTCGTCTCTCCCGTCTGTCTCTCTCTGTTGCTGTCCCCTATTCTCAGCCTGGTCATCTATCTCCCTCCGAGAGCGTCCCCGTCCTATACGCCCTCTCGACATATCTATCTATACCTGAACCATTTAACACTATCGTAAGTAAAAATATACGAGGGTTCTAAGAGATACTTACAGTTGGCGAAGCGCTCCCAGGCAGCGGCTTACGGTGTTAGGTAATCCATTGAACGACGTCGACCCCATGGCTCTGATACCATAACTGTAAACGACTCCCTTTGACTACTATCTCGTCCACTTAAACTGCTAACGCAAGGAATCTGTTTTAATTAAACAGATGCAGTGGAAATAAAGCTAAGTCCCCCGAAGACTTTACTCATCTGATACCTGGTTTCTCCAAGCCACTACGTTCTCCTAATCTGATTCGTTAGGCACCATAGTGTCCTCCCCAAAAATTTCGACAGAGTAACGCCTGAAATGGCGCCCCTAAAATGCTAAGTACCTGCATAACATCAATCCAGAATATTCCTAGCCATCTAACCAACATACGAAGTCTTCAGACAATCATCCTATTAGCAAGAAAGACTATACTACCGACTAACAATGAAGAAAGTCCACAGTATAGGGTGACACGTCACCTTTAACTATGACGAAATACACAATGTCCCAAAATAAAACAAAAGAAATCCTACTCCCTATCAACACCATGCCACGGCTCCCTGGGTCGGGTCGCCCTAACACTGCCATCAGCCGGGGCCCTAGTCGCACGTCACCAACTGTCATTTACCCTTGGTCAGGCTCTCGGTACTCACCGTCCTGCTCAGCAGTACCTACACCATAGAACACACTGTAAGCTCAAAGCTCAAAAAGTAGAGTGCTGAAAAAATAAACATGAAGTATGAAAGATGGTTATGCAATCCTAACACATGCACGTCTCTCACATGTTGTCATCACCTCACCGGATCGCACCTCACTGAGGTTTGGAAAGCAACCGCACCGGGCAGTCGGTCTGTATACCGCACTGTTTACCGGCACGTAGCCACCGTCCCAGTTCCTCTAGGAACTGAGACCCATGAGTCACACCCAAACCCCTTGTCCCGACTCAAAATGCAACCGCCCGAGACAGTCGGTTGATACACCACGTTGCCATCGGCACGTCGCCACCGCTCCAGCTGCTCCCGGATGCGGGGCCCACAAGTCACATTCCAACCACTGTCTCGACTCGAAGTGCAACCGCCCGGGGAAGTCGGTCGATACACCGCTTTGCCATCGGCACGTCGCCACCGCTGCAGCTCGTCCCGAAAGCGGGGCCCACAAGTCACACTTCAGCCCACTGTCGCCTGTCCACACCGTGCCTCACATTCTCTACTCTCCCGAGCTTAAAAACATGCTCAAAATATTTTGCGTAGCTTTTAAAACATGATGTATGCTAACCATAACGAACTCACAACGACTGCACTCACACATCACATCACACACAGACTACTCCCGACATGCACCCGACTCACAACATGCAAACGACTGTGGTGTAGGCCCCTTCTGGGCGACTCTCAGGCATTCTATCCCACACTACTACTTACCTGGCGTCCTAGCTCGCTGGGTTTGGTACGTCACGTAACCTACGGCTTCACCTAGCACAATTCAAAATCCTCGTTAGTACCTAGGCTTAAACTTCCCAATTCATTCTAAAACTAACATTTCTAATTTAACCCAACTCACATCTAACTAAACTAGTCACTAACTTGGTCCGGTTGAAAATCCACCCGAAACTTCGAACGTGCATAACTTTCGTGTCGGTTATCAAAATCGAACGATTCTAGTGACCACGTACTCCTCTAATAACCTAGTTTAACCTGTCAAAAGAGAGTTTAAAACGAATGACTGTAACTGATCCAAAACCCAAAAAAAGAATCGGTCTATTATGCTAAAACATCCAAAATTTAACTTTCAATCCAATTTCACCCATTTCGTTGTCAATTAACCCCATTCAGATCAATTTAAGCTTGGCACAACACAAATTGATGGTTCCCCACTCGGAACCCAAATTTCACCTGAACTTTAAATTTTCGTAACTTTTGCTACAATTATCGGAATGACTCGATTTCAGCGGCTAAACGTTTCACTAATAACCTAATTTAACATACCAGGAGAGAATTTAAAACAATTATTTGAAGCTAAGTCAAAACCCTCAAAAACAGACTTGTTTTAAAGCTCAAAATTTCCTTTTTCGGTTTTTCAACAAAACTCGCTCAATTCCTCACTAATCTATCACATTCTAACCCATTAAGCATAAATTAACTAAACATTTGAGGTATCACACGGGGAAACCCGAGCCTCAAACTCGGGTCCTCGGTTTTCAGCTCAACCCAAGCTCCCCGTTGCTCGGTAAGTTTTGTCGGCCTTAAGTTCGGCCATTCAATACCGAGAATAGCAAAAAATGGCCGTTGATTGGAGCCCAAATCGGCTCATCACTCTCAGCCTCGAATAGAGTCAAAAAAAGGGTAAACTCGTACTTACCGGTTGGTTTGTGCCTGGAGACAGGTCGAAATCTGCTCGCCAAAGTCGTCTGGCTGGAGAACGTCGAAATCGCCGATGGTTTTTCGTTCGGCCGATCATCGTTCTTCTCCCCCCCTTCTCTGCTTTGTTCTCCACGCGCGAGGAAGCTAACTGAATGGCTTCTTCGTGAAGCCATTCGATTGTTTTAAAAGAAAACATAAAATATTTTCTTTTAAAACAAAACAAAATAAAATAAAAAAATGCCGATTTCCGTTTTGCCCTCCCTCACATTCGGCCCCTTCGAAATCTCGTTGAATTTCGTCATTCGATTATAAATTTTGGAAATCCCCATCCAAACAAAATCCTAAGTTTTAACAAGCTAATTAGCCCGTTAAAATTTTTCACAAAAATTCTAACAAGACTTTTAATTTATTCGGTAAAATTTCTGGGTTATATTACACATGCGATACTGTAGGATCAAAATTAAACTAACAAGAGGAATGAATCAGGTTTATAAATTTTAATTAAAGATAATCACTAAGAACCTCAAGTATTATATTTTATCTAACCCGAAATAAATAACATAGCTACACAATATTGTAAAATACGATATTCAAGGAGATAGGGATAAAGATGCAACCAATTTGTGAACGTGGTTTGACCAATCTTGCTTATGTCTGTGCTTTAAGGCTCTTCCTTGAAGATTCCTTCCCAACACTATCTTTGGTTCGATGGGTTGAACTTCTAGGTATCAATCCAATCCCTTTACAATGATCTTTCATAGGGCATCACCCTTTTCTCATTCAAGAATTAGTAGTTGAAAAAATTTGAATACAAATTGCTAATCTCACGCTCTTTTTAAGATATGAATCTCAAGTTTGGGTAGGATTGATTGATGTATGCTGAAGACTTTGATTCTCAATAAAAATTTAGGAAGCACTTCGTTGCTATTTTCAAGATAGATGATTTCCACAAGGCTACACTTTCTATTTATAGATGTCTTTAGAAAAATAGTGGATATGTGGACACCTTCATCTACCCGGTCGACACTTGTTTGACCATTGCGACACTTTTCAAATTATTTCACCAACTCGGTCGACACTAGGATAGACTGCGCCAGTCGATACTTTGTCTTGCAGTCGATACCTTAAGCTGTTTGTAGTTTCTTTCATCATTCTAGCTGTCAACACTTTTGCTTAGTGATCGGCACCTTGAGCTCTTTGTAATTTTGTAATTCTTGTGTGATCCACACTTTATCTGTCGGTCGACATCTTGAACTCTCTATAATTTCTTCATCGTACTAGCATTCGACACTTTGTCTGGTCGTTAACAACTTGAGCTCTCTGTAACTTTTGTGATTGTTGTGTGGTCGACAGCTTATGTGATGGCTGCGGCCACAATCTCACATCGTTTGGAGGAAAAATATAGATAAAACTTATGTAAAGAAACCCTCCCAAGATAGTAAAACGTGTTTTCAGAGAAAAATTGGCAACGGATCCCATAAGAACTCCGTAGTTAGGAGTGCTCCAGCGAGAGAAGTACTAGGTTTGGTGACCGACTGGGAAGTCCTCGTAGAAAACAAATCCATGAGGGCCGAGGGTTGCCCAAAGCGGACAATATCTTACTGGGGAAGAGGTTCGTTACAAAAGCTATCAGAGTCTGTGCCCAACATGTGGCCGACGGGGACGTCGGAACCCCATGAGGGGGGGTGTATTGTGATGGCTGCGGCTGAAATCCCACATCGCTTGGAGGAAAAATATGGATGAAATATATGTAAAGAACCCTCCCAAAATAGTAAGACGCATTTTCGGAGCAAAATTGACAACGGTTCCCATGAGAACTCTATAGTTAAAAGTGCTCCGACGAGAGCAGTACTAGGTTGGGTGACCGACTGAGAAGTTCTTGTAGAAAACAAATTCGTGAGGGCCGAGGGTTGCCCAAAGCGGACGATATCTTACTGGGGAGGAAGAGGTTCGTTATAGTTTACGATGCAGGTCGACACATCAAGCTCTCTATAAGTTTTTTAATTTGGCCATGCGGTCGATACCTTGCTAGATCCGTAAACACTTTGAGCTCTTGCGTTCTTAAGCTGGTTTTTTAGTATATTTTAATCTAAGTCCTACATGCTTCATTGTTAAATGAGAAGACTTAAACACACTTGTTACGTTAACCAAATACCCCTTATCAAGGGTATTTCTAAATAGCATAAAAAATCAATAACCAACTTAAGTGAATCATCATCAAAATACTTTAAACTTAAATCACTTTAAGCTAACATCTACCCCTTTTTGATGATGAAAAACATATTATATTCTAAGTATTTATTAATTTATCCTTCCCCTTAACAAAAGCAATCTTTACAAATTCTTACCCTTACTATATGCATATATGAATCTCCCTTTTTTAACATTATCAGAAAAAATTGGATAAAGTAACACCTGTTTTTAGACTCCCTATTAGCCCAAGTGAAATAGAGAATTCAAATATGCAATCTCATTATTCCAATTATCCCAAATATCCCAAATTTGAGCAGTAGAATAGTCAAACTACATGATAAGCATACTAAAAGTCAGTAGAAGCAACAAATACTAAGTCATTACAACTAATACGAGAAATGGAAATAAACATAATGAGATAAGTTCAACAAAGATACAAGACAAAATATAAACTTCAACTGGACATCGTTGATCTTGAGGAGGAGCGTCATTAATAGATGGAGGAAGATCTGGGTCTCGTGAAGAGGAGAGATCTATAACAAAATAACTAGGCCACATTGCTCTAGAAATCCCATCAAACTTACGATCCAAATGATCAAACCTAGAGGAGACCTTGACCTGAAAGCATGCAAAAATATATGCTTGATCCTGACCTATGAATCATGTCGGTGCTAAGACTCTAGACTTTCCACAATGAGAAGAGGAAGGATGATCCAAATGAGGAGCTGGGTGAGAGGGTGACTGAGAGGCATCAACCATCTCATAATCAGGCTGCTCGACTATAAGTTAGATGGATAAGAAAATCATGATTCATGAGAAATAGCTTTAAAAGACCAGATACCATCATCGCTATGGACAATGCCCATCCAAGTGAAAGTAGAGGCAAGGTAGTTATTCACCTTCTTCAATCTCATAGAGATTTCACTCGAAGGAATCTCTACTCCATTGAGTTTGAAAATTTTCATCAAGAGAAGGTTAAACAGGAGGGACTTGGTGGAATGGCTAAAACATGTTCAACATATGATTAAGAATAATGAATCTCACATTGAAGCGTTCTTGCCTGAAAAACTTGTAAAGAACATAGAGATCCATGCAGCTAATATGATTTTGGCGGCCATCCCTTGGTAAAAGGTTGTACGTGAGAATGTGGTGAAGGACTCTTGCTTGCACATTTAAATCATTGGCATTTTTTTAAAAATGAATAGGAGCATCCGAGTTTTTCAAAATAGATTTCGTAAGAGCTACATAACGATCAGTTTCAACAAAGTTCAGATCCTTAGATTAATCATAGTACGTCTCAGCTGACTCATCCACAAAACTTTCTAACAATTATTTCACATATTGAGTAGTTAAAGTGATTTTCTTTCTGTAAACATAACTATGAACCCTTAATTGACAAGAATTAAATTCCATATTTGCTTAAAACCGTCTAACAGGTGACTTAAAAGAAGGATCCCCTAATTGGAATAAATTGAACATACCAAAAAATTTGCAAGAATTTTCCAAATTCAACCATCAGAGACAAAAAAAATGAAACTTGACGAGATAGAATCAATAGTTTGTATTTGAAATCATCATCGTACCTAGCCTTGGAATCGACATTTCTGAAAAGTAGAGAGGGCCATTCTCAAGCAGGGGGATTGGTTGGAGTTGTTCGTTGTGACCCTGTTTTAGGCTTTAAGCTTCGTGTAACGCCTGGGTTTTCAGATCTTAGGGTTTTCTAATTTCTTAGGTTATTTTCGTAAAATAGCAAACTAAAGTATTTTCTTGAGCGAGATGTTTCTTTAGAGCCCTAGAAATTTATGGGAATTTTTAGAGACATAAGTGAAATTTTAGAAATCCAAATCGAAAGAGTAATGCTAGAGTTCCCGTTTTAGCCTTTTAGTATGTTAATTCGTAAAAATAGCAAAATAAGTCCGTTTTGTGAACGGTGAGTTTTGTTAGAACTCTAAGATTAAATTGGAATATTTGGAGAAATAAAGAAATTGTAGAGAAACCGAATCGATAGACTAATTAAAGAATTAAGCATAGAATTGAGGGAAGGGCATTTAAGTAATTTGGTAAGTAAAAATTATAATTTTTATTTAAAACATAATGGCTTCACGAAGAAGCCATTCTGCTGCCGAGCTCCTGACGACAAAGAGAGTCGAGCGACGACTCTCCTCCGACGTCCACCGCGATTCCTCGACGTTTTCCTAGCCAGACAACGTCGGCGATTCCAGGGCTGCCATTTCTGACCGTCTTCGCGCACAAATAGAATGGTAAGCTCTATTTTTGGCCCTGTTCTTGCTCGGTTTGTGGCCGAGGGTGACGAGCTGCGTTGAGCTCCGATCACCGGCCGTTTTTGGCTGCTCTCGGCGTTGTATTGCTGAGCTTAATGCCGGCGTAGATCGCAGAGCAGCATGGTGCTCGGGTTGAGCTGGAAACAGGGGACCCGAGTTTGAGCCTAGGGTTTTCTTAATTGGAAACTTTGATTTTTGGTTAGATTATTCTAATTGAGGGTATATGTGGTCGATTGGTGAGGAAATGAGTGAGAATTGATAGAAAATCGGAAATGGGGGAAATTCCGGGTAAAGGGCATAATCGGGTTTTTGCTATTTTAACCTAGCTATGGTCGTTTGTTTTAAATTTCCTTTTGACAGGTTAAAATAGGTTATTAGAGGAGTATGTGGCCGCTTGAATCGTTCCATTCCGACAACCGACGCAAAAGTTATGCACGTTTGAAGTTTCAGGTCGGTTTTTACCGAACCCAAATTAGTGGCCCGTTTAGTTAGGTTTTAGTTGGATTAGGCTAGAAATAGTAGTTTGAGATGTTTTCACGAAAATGAGAGTTTAGTTATGCCGAGCGAGTTCTAATGCAATGTTTTGATATTTAGGTTTTTCAGGTTCCACAGTTAAGATTTCAGATAGAGACAAATTGCTAAGGACGCCAGGTGAGTAGTGTATGTTTACGTGTTGCCCTTTTGGCCTACATCACAGGACGTTAGGATTTGTTTGCATGTTTTCAGTATGTTTAGACTATGCATCATGTTTCAAAAAAAGTACGAAAATGTTTTAGTATATGTTTTCACGATTTGAACGTAGAAACTACAACGATGTAAAATGAAAATGTATAGTGTTTGAGGGAAGTGGTTCACCCTTCAGATGTAAAGTGTGGAACGTCTAGAAAACATAGAATGTCTGAGGGAAGTGGTTCACCCTTCAGATGAAGTTGTGGAATGTCTAGAAATGGAGAAACTAATCCGCCCTCCATTGGTAGAGGATTACATGTATGTACGATGGAAACGATATAAACTGAAACGAAATGATTATGTACGATGAAACTGTAGAAACTGCATATGTTAAGTAAAATGTTTTAAATTCATATTGTCACTACTTGCTAAGCATTAGGCTTATAGTTTGAGTTCTGTGATGTAGGTGGGGAAGAACATGTACGGTGAGTTTCCACGAGCACACAAAGATTACGGACGTGGTTGGAGGAGTACGACTATGGCGGCAACCCGACAATATTGTTAGGGCGATTCCGATCGTGGTTAGTATGTGTCTGTGGTTAGTATGTGGACGTGTCTGTTTTGGGTATGTTTACGTGTCGTTTTGATTAAGAAAGTAAACGGAAGTGTCTATGTATGTGGATAGATGATTTTTTTGAAAAATGTATGAAAAGTTGAGTTTGATATATATGTAGTGGAAGTAGAACGTTTAGAATGTGGAGTCTTAATTTTAGAAATATACTGGAACTGTTTGGTTATTTTAAAACAGGTAAGGATACGCTCGATATTTAGAGCGATCCACGCAGTTCGTTTTCGTGAATTTTAATACGTTTTTGGATATGTTTTTGGACTCCGTTTTGAGATGGGATTTTGAGGGTTGAGGTATTTTATGTTTAGAAATGTTCGGGGTAAGTTTATGGAAGAAGTGTAGTTGAAAGAAAGGGAGAAAAGTAGGAAAAAAAAAATGAGGTGGGTCAATTGTCTATGTCCGTTTTCTTTTAAAGTGTTAAGTAAAAATGAAAAATCTTATGCGAAAATACGAGGGCTTAGGTCAAAGTTATGTCAATGTAAAGTCAAGTCCTGTGACGGCCCTACGGGGTTGGGGTTGTAACACCCGAAATTTTCCCAGAGCGTATGTAGCCTAGTTTAGGTCAAGCATGAGGGTTTAGTTATTCAAGATTAGGATTGCGGATTGCCCATTGTAGTGTATGAGAAGAGAAATGAGAAGTGGAGAGTTTGACAAGTCAAACTCAAATGTGATTGGTGGATAATTTTGAGTTGAAAAGTCCAATTCTTTCAACCAATCAAAATGTAGTAAAAAGTGAATGAAAAAGGATGAAAAGTAGGGTGATTTGTGTGGGTTACGTTGGCTGCTAAGGAGTGAGGAAATGAGGGTTTAAATGTAATTTTACAAGGTTATTAAATGCATAAAGAAAAGGGAAGGAAAATGGTAATAAATGTTAGGTTTTCTTCATGGTTCTTCTTCTTCATCGACACTCTCTCCTTTCCTCCATAGCCGACGCCACCTCTCCTTTCTTCTTCATTTTCTCAAGGCAATCCAATGTAAAAAGTGTTGGGTTTTGGTTTGTGTATGGTTGGATGAAGCTTAAGAGTTCTTTTAGGGTGTTTTAGGGGGTTTTGGTGAGGGTTTGAAAACCCTAAAAGGAGGAGTCCGAAAATTGGGTTCTCCTTGGGGGTTTTCTTCCTCTTTTGATTAATTAAGCCTTAGATATGTTTGTTTAGGTTGTTGGAGTGATTAGATTATGGATTGGAATTTATTTACACAAAACCGGGTTTTATGCAAAATGAGGGCCGAATCTGTTGGTTGTTTTAAGTGTTTCAATGGATAGTAGACGTGTAGAAGTTTACAGATTGGGGTGGCACGTCGAAATCCGTTGAAAAAAGAGGAAGTTACGACCGTTTGAAGTTTGACGGTCAAAATGGTGCACAATTCGGGTTTTGTGTTTTGGAGAATGAATTGTGTGGTAGTTTTAGTTAAGAATTTCTTTCGAGTTAGTTAGTAAATTACTAAGTTGAGTTTTCGTTATTTTAGGTAATCGAGCGAGTAGTTCGGTTGGACGATAGAAAATCTAGGAATTTTGGGTTTTGTGTGTTAGGTTGAAAAGTTGGTTAAAACGTATGGTTAGTGTATTGCTAAGTGATTTCTCTTTTATTATGTTAGGTTGACGAGTGAACGATTGGGCTAACCGGGCATATAATTACGAGCACGCACAAGGAATCCAGGTAAGTAGCGGATGTGTGTGGTTTTGCCTTCGGGCCTACACCATGGAACGGTAGGGAATTGGTTGTTTGCTTTGTTTGGTTGTTTTTGTTTAGCTTCGTGTTGAGCATTTTGTGTGACATGCATCACGGTTTTCAAACTACGAAACGAAAGTATTTTGAGCATGCTTTTGAATGGTGAGCTTGAATCGTAAGGAGTGGTGTGAGCTGAAAAGTAATGTGAGTTGTGTTGAGTCGCCCAGTCGCGTTAGGGTAGCACCTGCGAGAAACTCTAGCGGAGTTTCCTAGTCGCGTTAAGGTGGTACTTGCGGGGGGACTAGCAGAGTTGAGTCACCCAGTCGCGTTAGGGTAGCACCTGCGAGAAACTCTATAGTGAAACTCTATAGCGGAGTTTCCTAGTCGCGTTAAGGTGGTACCTGCGGGGGACTAGCAGAGTTGAGTCACCCAGTCGCGTTAGGGTAGCACCTGCGAGAAACTCTATAGTTGAGTCACCCAGTCGCGTTAGGGTAGCACCTGCGAGAAACTCTATAGCGGAGTTTCCTAGTCGCGTTAGGGTAGCACCTGCGAGAAACTCTATAGCGGAGTTTCCTAGTCGCGTTAGGGTAGCACCTGCGAGAAACTCTATAGCGGAGTTTCCTAGTCGCGTTAGGGTAGCACCTGCGAGAAACTCTATAGTTGAGTCACCCAGTCGCGTTAGGGTAGCACCTGCGAGAAACTCTATAGCGGAGTTTCCTAGTCGCGTTAAGGTGGTACCTGCGGGGGGACTAGCAGAGTTGAGTCACCCAGTCGCGTTAGGGTAGCACCTGCGAGAAACTCTATAGCGGAGTTTCCTAGTCGCGTTAAGGTGGTACCTGCGGGGGGACTAGCAGAGTTGAGTTGAGTCACCCAGTCGCGTTAGGGTAGCACCTGCGAGAAAACTCTATAGCGAGTTTCCTAGTCGCGTTAAGGTGTACCTGCGGGGGACTAGCAGAGTTGAGTCACCCTGCGAGAAACTCTAGCGAAGTTTCCCAGTCGCGTTAAGGTGGTACCTGCGAGGGACTACTGGATTTGTGGTTTAGCATTTGCGATGAGTTCTATTCTATGACTGCACAACGAAACGCACACGAAACAAGAGCAACTGAGCGAGTAGAAACTTCATGTGTTAGGAGTTGTGTTGCATTATGTTTTTTATATGCATTATTCCCTACTTACTAAGCATTAGGCTTACGTATTGTGTTCCGTGGTGTAGGTGTAGACGGGAGTACAGGTGAGGACCTAAGGAAAGCTAGGATTGGAGCGCAGTTGGTGACGTACGGGGCATGCCGGTGCAGGTAGTTGTCTGGGCGTCTCGATCATAGTCTTCGGGAAGTTGTGAGTGATGGTTATTTTGGTATTTTGGTATTTTGATGTATCTGGTTGGTAATTGGGAGATTTGATACGTGTTGGCACGTTGATTTTATAAAGGTTTTCGTACTGAATTTTTAAAGATTTCGAGTCGTTGGGTTGTTGAGTAATGGTGGTGGTATTTTGGGAATTTAAACTATATATTCTCGAGTTTTATATTGCAGGTTTTGGTTTAAAGAAATTAGGCGTTATGCCGTTTGTTTTGCTTTTAAAACAAACGACGTCGAGTTTAAGTTAGCTATTTTTTAAATATTTGTTTGAAGTTGGTTTTCTAAAATTCTTACGGGATTTGAAGATTTAAATGTCAGGGATGTATAGTTAAAGTTTCGTGATTTTTGGAGGTGTTCGGGATAGTAAAATGTGAGAAATAGTGGGGAAAGGTCAAAGGGGGTTAAAATGGAAGTTTTTAGCGTGTTTTGGGTCGAGAAAACCCGAGCCGGCCCGATCGATCGGGCCCGGGGCGCGACCGATCGTGGTCGGGAGGTTGTTGGGTGAAAATGGCCCGAGCGTGCCCGATCGATAGGGCTAAAACCGCGATCGATCGCGGCTGGCATGCACGGGGCGCGCCCAGTGCGCAGGCGGGCCGCACGCCCACAGCGCGCGCGCCCACCGCCCCTTTGGGCAGTTTTTTTGAAAAATTTTAAATTTCTCCTATTTCTACAATGTTTTGACCCGACATTTTCCAACGTATTTTAAACGTATTTTGGGCCCGTTTTCTAATAAATTTTGAGGGTTCGAAAAACCCGAAAACAAGTCGTAAAGTTTACGAAAATGATTTTTAAACGATGTTTTAAACGAGGGTTTGGTTAGCAAAGTAGCGCTCCGAGCCAGGGTGGGTTCGGGGGCGTTACAGGGGTCGTTACACTTCGAGCACTACTTCGTGAAGAGGATGCCATTAGATTAGAAGGAATGAAGAATCGAGAGGTTCTGAGCTAAAAATGGCGAGAATCAGTGAGAAAAAAATGACAAAACAGAGAGAAAACGTAGGGTTTAGTGTTCGACCACACTTCTTTATTTATAATCACGACTCAACGATCAACTTCGTAAGTCGTTGTCAATGAATAGTGAAAAAATGAAAATTTCAGAGAGTTTGAGGTGTCGACCGTTTTCCTTAATGATCGACATTTTAGTGCAAAGCTTGAAATTTTAGAGAGTTTGAGGTGTTGACCGGTTTTCCTTATTGGTCGACACTTTAGTGCAAAGCTTGAAATTCAGAGAGTTTGAGGTTTTGACCGGTTTTCCTTATTGCTTGACCTGTAATGCAAAGCTTGAAATTCTAGAGAGTTTGAGGTTTCGATTGGTCTTCCTTATCAGTCGAAACTTTAGTGTAAAACTTAAAATTCCAGAGGCTTGAAGGTGCTGACCACACCAAGCATAGGTCGACACTTGCTACGCAAAACAAGAAATTTTATCACTTTTGAACAATCTTAATTAGCCCTAACTTAATCCATATGCCATTAAAGATCTTTTCATCCAAAGGCTTCGTGAAAATATCAACAAATTGATTTACAAAATTAACGAATTCAAGCACAACATCTCACTTTTGTACATGATCTCAAATAAAATGATAACGAATTTCTATATTTTTATTCTAGAGTGTTGAATAGGATTCTTTAAAATATTGATGGTACTAGTGTCATCACACCTAATTAGAATTTTCTCGTAGAATTGATGATAGTTCTCGAAGGTTTGCTTCATTCAAAGTATTTGAGCACAACAACTCTCGACGACAATATATTCACTCTTGGCCATAGAGAGTGCCACTAAGTTTTGTTTCTTAGAGTACCAAGACATCAAAGATTCTCCAAGAAATTGACAAGTACCACTTGTGCGCTTTCTGTCATCTAGGTTTCTAACATAATCTGAATAGGAATATCTCACTAAATCAAAAAATGTTCCTTTGGGATACCATAAGCCCAAATCGAATGTCCAACTCAAATATTTGAATATTGTCTCAACCACATTTCAATGAGATTCCTTAGGAGAGGCTTAAAACCTAGCACACAAACATACACCAAAAAGAATATCAGATCTACTTGCCGTTAGATACAATAAAGACCCAATCACGCCATAATATTTCTTTAAATCAACATCTTTACCCATTTCATTCTTATATAAGTTGATGGAAGTGCTCACAGGGGTACAAGAAGATTAATAGGAATCCATACCAAATTTTTTTAAGAGCTTCTTGACTTATTTCTCTTGTTTAAAAAAAGATTCGTTCATGAGATTGCCTAATTTGGAGTTCTAAGAAAAATCTTAATTCTCCCATCATACACATCTCAAATTAATTTTGCAGTAAATAAGCGAACTCATTACAAAGAGAATCATTTGTGCAATAAAGATAATATCATCAACATAAATTTAAATTATTAAGCCTATCGTTATCTTTTTGTTTGGTGAAAAAAGTATAATCAATTTTACCATTTTGAAGTCTTTATCTAAGAGGAAGTTGCTAAACCTATCATACTATGCTCTACGAGCTTGCTTAATCTCATAGAGAGTCTTATTGAGCTTATAGACATGATCAGGCTTATAATAGATCTTAAATCCTAATGGTTGCTCGACGTAGACCTTTTATAAAATAAAACCATTTAGAAAAGTACTTTTAACATTCATTTGAAAGAGAATAAAATTCTTCAAGCAAGAAAAAACTAAAAGCATACGAATGGATTCTAACCTACCTACCGGAGCAAAGGTTTTCTCAAAATCAATTCATTCTTCTTTGTTATAACCTTTAAAAACCAATATAGTCTTATTTCTTACAAACAATCTATTTTTATCCAATTTGTTCTTAAAAACCAATTAAGTACCAATAATGAAATGAATTTTTTGGACTAGGAACAAGTTCCCAATCATTGTTCCTCTTTTTGCATGGCTAAAATCTATTTTTTATCTATTTCGGCTTCATCAAAATTCTTATGTTCTATTTGAGAAATGAAAGTGATGTTTGCACACAAATTTCATGGAGGCTCTAGTTTTGACATTTAGTGAAGGATCCCCTAGAATGTTATCTATAGAATGACTCTTAGCTTATTTCCAATCTTTATGTAAATCATCATTGTCATTGACAATTAGAGTAGCTTCAAATTCTTTAGGAGGATGATTTATAGAGGTGCTCTCAAGATCAACATTTTCACCTAAAATTAGACAATCTATATCCCTTTCTATATCATCATTTAAATCTTCAATGTTTGATGGTTGTGATATTTCATCAAATGTTACATGCATAGATTCTTCCATAGTGAGAGTTATTTTCTTGAAAACTCTATAAGCTTTTCTAGTTAGGGAATAATTTGGAAATATCTCATAGTTCGTCTTGTAGTAAAACTTGCATAAATTATCCTTTTGTATTAAGAATGAAGCACTTGCAACTAAAAGCTCTAAAATATTTGATACTTGGAATTCTAATTTTTCAAAGCTCATAAAGAGTTTTCTTGAGAATTGGTCTAATGGAAACTTGATTAGGAACATAGCAAGCGGTTGCAATGACTTCGACCTAAAAATATTTTTAGGAAGGTTATTCTCACTGAGCATAGTTCTACCTAGCTCTTGGTGAGACTTCTTTTTTTCTCACTGAGCATAGTTCTACCTAGCTCTTGGTGAGACTTTTTTTTCTCTTAACAACCGCATTTTGTCGAGGTGTTTTAGGTGAAGAGAAATTGTGCTCAATGTCGTCTTTTTGACAATGAAACTCAAAACTTTCATTCTCAAACTCTTCACCATGATCACTACGGATAACAACTATAAAAAGGTCCTTCTTATTTTGAACTTTCTTCCTAAAGCTAGAAAAAACATCAAAGGTTTCATCTTTTGTACTTGAAGAACATCCACGTGAATCTAGAGAAATCATCATCAATAACATAAGCATAATGCTTACCACTTAAGTTAGCAATTTTATATGGTCCAAAAAGGTCAGTATGAAGAAGTTAGAGAGGCTTGGAAGAAGAAACAACACATTTTGAAACAAACAAACTTTTTGTTTGCTTCCCTATTTGACAAGTATCACAAACTCTATCCTTCTCAAAAGATATCTTTGGAAGGCCCCTAACAAGATTGTTTCTAGAAATCTTAGCTAGAGTATCCATATCAACATGACATAATCTTCTATGCCAAGACCAATAATCAAAAGAATAATTTGTCGTAAAACATTTTTATCAAAAAAAGAAATATTTTCTAAATCAATACTGTAAATGTTTACATTTCTATCTTTCATGTAAAAAATAACTCTATATTTCTTATCATATAATTGTCTAATACTCAAAAGATTAGATTTTAGCCCATTAACCAATAAAACATTTTCAATAATAATGTTAGAAGCAATAACTATGTTTCCAATGCCAACTATTTTTCCTTTTTTATTACCTTCAAATGTGATGTTTTATTTCTTTTTGGTGATGAAACTAAACTTTGAAGAGTCTCTCGTCATATGACTCGAGCAACCACTATCGAGATACCAAAAATCCTTCAAGGGAGAATCTTCAACCTATAAGGAAAAATTCAATTGCATTTCTTAGGTACCCAAATCTTTTTGAGTCCTTGAGTGTTAGCCTTGGTTCTTTTAGGAACCCCACATCATACTAGAAGATGCCTTTTTCTCAATTAACTTCAAGGGACATACAAAAAATTTATGTCTGATTTTATTACATAATTTACAAGTAGAGGGACTAACAAAAACATTTCTATAGGCCTTTTTCTTTTTAAAAGATTTATAACAAGTATTGGCCTTATCAAATGTAACTCTTTGTTTTTGTAACAGTATATCCAAATTTTTACTACCATTTTTAAATTTAGTGACAATATTGTTTAAATCAAGATTTTGCTTTTCAAATCACTAATTGCTTTTTCCAATGAAGATGTTTCAATTGCATGCTTCTTAACAATATCAATTTTCTCATTCTTTAACATTTTATATTTTGATTTAAGTAAATTAAATTGCGCAACTAAGTTATTAAAAGCATCAATTAATTCATTATCATCAACTTCATCATTTAAATCACTAAAGAAGTCGTTTACCTCATTTTCTTTTGCCATAAAGCACATATTCGCAACTTTCTCATCCTTAGATGATGTGTCCTCTTCACTATCATCCCATGTGGTTTTCATTACTTTCTTTTGGAAGGCTTTGGGTGAATTTTTGGCTTGAGAAGAATCGACCATAAAATGCCCCAGCTTCTAACACTCTAAACACGTGGCTTCATTTTCTTTTTGAGGTCTATATTCTTTTGTGAACTTCTTTTCATACTATTTTTTCTATTGGAGAAACTTGCTAAATCTTCTTGTGATGAAGACAGTCTCCTCCTCATCTTCTTCATTTTTTAGATTCCACTTGGTTACTTGATGAGGCTTTAAGAGCATTGTCTTTCTTTTTCGAAATTTCCTTCTTCTTTTGTGGTGTACCTCAAGTAGCTATGACAAGGGCACGGGCAAAGCGCCTCTCTAACAAGTTTAGTTTGCTTTATTTTGCAGGTAAAGATTTTCATGAAGCCTTGGAGAACTCTCCTTGAGCAAGTGATAAAGAAAAACTCGTGCATGTTCTTATGTGGAGGTCCATTGAGGAAGGAGATGAAGAGGAGCTCGCTGGGGCAACTTCATCGATGGGCCCTTGCTCATCATAGCTTGAAGATGTTTTTGTACTTTCTTTTATTTAGTTTGATTGGACTTAGACCTTTATCTTAGTATTTATTAGGCGCTTTTGGTTGTGATGGCCTTTTTATGGTTCCAATTCTCGGCCTAACCATGTTAGCCGAGAGTTGCATACTACTCTTGCATTTATGGTTCTCTAGTAGCATTTGTATGTTGGTTATTGGTTGCTTAGGGTCCTAGGTTTCTTTGTGGAGGTTTATGTTCTACTTTTTGGATCCTTAGCAGCCAGTGAACAACCCTAGAAAACACTTTCTCGTTGATTGGAGTTTCCATTCACATTACTATCTCTTCAGATTTGATCATCCCCAAGTGATTGTGCAAGTTACATTTGATTGTTGTTAGTTTGAATTAAGTGTTCCTATTATTGTTATTTTCTCATTGCTTAGCTCCTCAGTAGTGAATATTTTCAACAAAAGAACATCAAACTATCGTTCATCCAAGTTGGATTGCTACTTGAAGCAAAAAGTAACCATAGTAGTCAATGGTCACCTTCATAGTGCCTATTCGAACCAATCTGTTACTTTCCATCTATAACTCCTTTTACTCAGTGTTTTAAGCAACGATTCTTGGAGGCCTCCTTCACTACTTGTTGAAAACATTCTTGGAGGCCTCCTTCACCACTTGTTGAAAACATTGTTGTCCAAAAGCTCCAACAGAAGTTGACGTGCAACGAGATCCACTCGTAAAATCTCGAACTGTAGAATTTTCTAACTTGTTTGTTCATTTTGCAAAGGCTACATTCTTTGAAGAATTAGAGGAAGATTCTAATTCAAAGGAGGTGGAGGAGTCCATGAATATGAATTATAGGGGAGATGACATGACAACCAAGGAGGTTACAAAATGTGCATAACATTGCACATAATTTTTCCCAATCTTGGTAGATTCACATGGAGGACCAAAGTGTGGTTTTGTTTTAATTTTGAATTCCTTTTAGTCAAATTTTCCTTGCTCGGTTGTAAAAGGAGTTGAAAATGACATGTTTTTAGGGCTAGGAGTCAAATGCCCAAAGTAGAAACTTCTAGGCTTAACTTTATTTCTAGCCATGTACTTTTCTTCTTTTTTGTTTTTTCTTCTTGGTTTTTGCTTTGAAATCGATGTAAACCCTAATGACCTTATGGGCTGGTACTTAAACCACCCTTAAGTCCTTCTTGAGCAGCAATGAATATTTGAACAAAGCTTTCTTAAAATTTTTTAGAGTTCTCTCAAGTTTGTTGCCATCAATTTCTTGGTGAGTAATATCCAATTTAGATTGGTGAAGAGTGAAACCACCCATTGTGAGTGTAGGTGACTTTTACTTCTACTACATCCTTGTTTTCCTCTCTTTTTAGAGTGGAAAACCCTAGCAAAGACGTAGAAACTCACAAGCCAAGACATTGAAGTCGCATCATCCCCAAGTTGGTACAAAGCTACCTTGGAAAAAACTATTTCGTTCTTAGCTAAAAAGTCAGCATTTATGCAACCATTACTTTTCTTCCCCATCGAATTAGTCCTTGATTTTTGGTGGGCAGCTACAGCACATCTATGGTATGATCCTGTCCAAATTTCAGCTTCATTAAAGTTATATCAAGAGAGTACTGTGTTTTGGAAGATCACCAACTTTTTGGCCAAAACTGTTTTTGTAAATCGAGAGCATTTTTTGTTTTATCAACCCCCATTTCGTGGCATATGATGTAACACCCGGTTTTACGGGATTTTATTTATTCCAATATAAAGTGACATTTTAGTAAATATGTCAAATTAAGTCCGTTTGGCGAACGAAAAGTTTTGATGGAGCCCTAACAATAAATTGAAATTTCTAATGAAATAAAGAAATTTGGAGAAAACGAATTGATGATTAAATTACGAAACAAATAAGAAATCAATAGAGGGGCGTTATGGTAACTTTGCAAGCTAAAACTTCAATAAAAATCTAAGTCTCTCCCTTCCTTAGCATTTCCACGAAATCTCCAGAGAGCATTTCCCTTCTCTGGCGATTTCTTACGTTCTCCCTCCGTTCTCTCCTCTCCAACGACGATTCCTCCTCAGATCGACTTCCGTTCTTCGCGTTCTCTTCTCCAATCACAACCCTAGGTAAGATTCTATAGTTTTCGAACGTTAGATTTTGATTTTCACGTAGTTATACAGTTAGGGTTTCGTTAGGATTTTGTCAAAAACATGGATTAGGGTTTGAAATTGATAGGTTTACCGTGATTATGGCTCTAATGGGCTTATTTATTATTATTGGTGAGAGTTAGTTGGATTAATGAGGGTTGTTGAGAGTTTGGTAGTTGGAGGTTTTAAAAACCCCATTAATGGGGGTTTGGATGTTCTTGAGCGTAAATTGTTCGATGAAATCCCTCAATGAGTTAAGATAGAGTTTTAGGAAATTTCCTTTGGCTAAGAGTTCTGTTAGTTTTCAAAGTTTGATGATTTAGACTCGGTTTAATGCCGTGTGTTGTGAAATGTTTTAGGTGAACAACGCTCGTGGACGGAGCTCGGTGTGCTACGGACGCGAGGTAAGTCTTCGTGCTTTGTTTGGCCAGTTTGACCTACACCAAGAGTTATGAAGTTATCAAGGATGTTGGTGAATTCCGTAGTTTTAGAATAAGTGGTTGGGTAGTTAAGTTGTATATATATTATAGTGCGTTTTCTAAGGATTATTGTTTGTTTTTTCTGTGTTATTTATAGATTATGCAATATGAATTGTACATGCATCACGCTCTTTCAAAACAGCATGAAAATGGATTTCTACACGTGTTTAAGAAAAAGAAATGAATTAAAGAAACGAATGTACGTAATCTGCTCACGATAGGGTGGGTTCAGACATGGCTGTTTACGGATGGAAGCATATTTTTCCCCCGGTAGATGGAAAGGGCTGTCTAATCGCCAGACGTGCCCTCTCCATCTGGTGAGAGTTGGACCTCGGTGACATTCTGTTATGTAATGAAACAATGAAAATGTCTGCATGATTTATGAACCGCATATACATAACATGCATTTGCATTTACGAAGCTTATTGAGCCTTTAGCTCATAGTTTATTTCTATGGTGTAGGTGATTTCGATACAGGTGAGGACGACGTTCCTCCACCCGATGTATAAGCAGGTTGATGAAGGATGACCCGTGGGAGTGCGCTGGGCAGTCAGTGCGTATTTTGACCTGTGGGGATGTAAGTAAGTGTTTTGAGGATTTTGATAGATAAAAGGTTAGAAAAATTGTATAGCTGAACCATTTTAGGTTGTTTGATATCTGGATAGTAGACAAAAAGGATATTTTGATGTTTCAGTAAACTCATTTCATAAATGTTTTGCTAAGCCTTTTATTACAATTATAATGGAATTGTTTGAGGTTATTTTAGGTTGAGTCACGGATATGCTCGACTTATAGAGCTATCCATGCAGTTGAATTTTGTGGTTTTAGTCTCGTTTATATGGTGTTTTAGGATACGTTTTGGGTTTATTTTGATGATTAATGAAGTGGGGAAATATATGAGGAATGAGTGAGGTTATGAGTGTTTGTGTGTTGAAGTGTATGTATGAGTTATGTTGTGTGTAGGGAGAAGAAAAAAAAAAGAAAAGGGGGAGGAAGAAAGGAAAATGGGGTAGCCGATTGAATGCCAAAAAGGAGGCGTTCGAACGTAGAATTCTCTGGAAAACCAGAGAGTTTCCCGATCGTTCGCCAAAAAGGGGGCGAACGATCGACTCCCTTATGGCTACGTTTTGAAATTTCTTCCAAAACGGCAGCCGATCGATCGCTAAAAAAGGGAGCGATCGATCGGCTGCCTATAGGCCGATCAATCGGCTGTCAAGTGGCCGATCGATCGCCCCTATATTATTCTACTTCTGACGTTTTTGTCCTCTTTTTTTTCACTGTGTTTTCCTTCAGTTTTATATAATTCTTTAAATGGTTTCCAATTTCAACACTTATTTGAATGGGTTTTAAACAATTCTCATTCATCGATTTTATATGTTTCTTTAAATGATTTTTGATACAGTTTCAACGACTTAGACTATGACTTAAAATTAAGAAGTCGAAATTACTTAGTGCACCAAAAAAAAAAAAAATTACGGGAACTTAAGGGTAAAGAATTAGGGACGTTACATATGAATTGGTATCAGAGCCTTGTTCATCCTTTTACCACTCTTTCTTTACGTGCTCTAAGGCCTTGAATCATGGTAAGAGTTCATTCATTTTTTTCTAAATGTTTTTGTTACAAATAGTCAAAATCGAGCCATGTTTTTGTTGAAAAATCCACACAAACTTTTCAAGAATGATAAACTTTATGCACTTTTCCTTGGCATTGATCGTGGTCTTGAAAGGTTATCCAAGTGGATTGGAGAGTCTACTCATTCAATTGTAAAGGAGAAGAAAATATATTTTGATTCTTGTGAGCAAACAATTGACAATTGGTTGGAGTTGTTGGGAAAAAGTTTTGTAAAGCTGATAAGTGTGTATTTTGCACACTTATTCGTGCTTTTCATTCTTGTTTCAATTAGTTTTTCCTTGAGTGTTTGAGTTTATTTGATGTTGTTAGTGAGATTGTGCAGGTGAGTTGAGTTTTAACAGGTAATGACGGATTTGGTTTGAAATAGGAAATAAAGAAACAAAAGGAAGAAAAGAAGAAAAAGTCAATCACGATCGATCGGGATCGTACCACGATCGATCGTGATACACAAATTCAACAAAGAAAAATTCCAGAGCTGGCCCTATCGATCGGGCGTTGTACCATGATCGATCGTGATCCAGAAAGTTTCATTCAAAAATTCCAGAGATGGCTCGATCGATCGGGCACAATACCACGATCGATCGGGCTCAGCAAAAGTTTCATTTGAGATTCCAGAGACGGCCTGATCGATCGGGCTCAATACCACGATCAATCGGGATCAGCAAAGTTTCTTTCCAGTATCAGCGTCCACAATCGATCGGGATCATACCGCGATTGATCGTGATTACAGGAAATATTAAAATTCAAATTTTCAACTTATTAATCAGATCGATCTCGGCCGTTGATTGATGGATCGCGGCCTTAATTCGAGCAAAGATAAAAGTCTGAAGAGGAAGCAAGAGAACGATATAGCGAAACAGAGAGAAAAACCCTACGAAGACATCGGAGGCCGGATCGAAGCAAGTGGCGAAGAACGGAGGAACTCGGCAGCAATTTCCTAGTTTTTGTTTCTCCTCTTTTCTTCTAGCATGAACTATTTTATTTTCTCTGTAGTTTTCTTTAATTTTAT
This sequence comes from Begonia masoniana, assembly GCA_022432975.1. Lineage (NCBI taxonomy): Eukaryota > Viridiplantae > Streptophyta > Magnoliopsida > Cucurbitales > Begoniaceae > Begonia > Begonia masoniana. The sequence goes on from CM039514.1 coordinate 26,562,266, forward strand.
CATGAACTAAGTTTTCTGTTCTAGGGTTTCGACGTAACTTTGTTATGAATATTTATTTTCTTAATTTAAGTTTTTAGTTTTCTATTTCTTTTCTGTATTGAGTAATCTATTCTGAACTTAATGCTTAGCTTTGTTTGATCACCAAAACTAAGGATTTTAGGGTTAATTCGGGATGTGAGAGCGGAGAATTAACCGTGCATTGAATATCTTGCCTTAAAAAGGACCCTAGACTAGAGATAGTTAGAGCGTTTGAGTGGTAATTCAATTTCTTGCTCTTAATGTATTCAATTGATTGTAGGGTTAGAGATCGAGAGGTAATAACACATCAATTGAGTAAGTTTATTAATACTCGAGAGAGTTTAATAAACAACATAGTGAAATAACCATCAACACGAAGGAATATGAATTAATTACTTGAATTAGGTTTACTAAATAGGATTAGCTAAGTGAAATTGGAACCCTGAAAATTTTCTCATCACATAATCTTAACTTTTTACATTTGAATCTGTTATTTAAATTGCTTGATTTAATTTATTTGAATTATTTTAGTTTAAAATCCAAAATCATCAACATATTGTATTTCAAATTAAGCTGAAAATTAGATATTCAATCTTTAACATAATTATTCCTCGTGGGACCAACACTCGTGCTTGCACACACTCTACTATTTTTGCGGCACGTGCACTTGCGTGTAATTTTTCGCAACAAGAGCCTCCACCACTTAATGGTTCTTTCGATTCCTTGTATGGTTCGAATGGTTTGGATAAATGCGTCTCTATTATGGAAATAATAATTTCAAAGATGATAAAGTAGCTCCTTCTCCTTCTCAAGAGGAAAAGTCCATGAACTCCAAGGATTCACAATTTTTTTATGGTTAATGGGATTGTCCTTTGCATCACCAAGATTTTATTTGTCTAAAGGAAGGAATTTTGGTAAAGGAATATGAAGAGGAGTTCTTTACAGCAAGCATGGAAGGGGAAAAGATATATGAAGAAGTCTTTTATGTAAAAAAAACATCATTCCCTTTTGATGATTAAAAAACCTCTAAGTCTAGAAACTCGAGATGAGGTATTGATAAAGGTGCAAGATTTCTACATTCCAAGTTGGCTCGAGGTTGAGCCTTGTCTTTATATCCTTAAAAAAAGATTCTTGAAAAGGAAGTTTCCTTGGTTCAAGGACACAAAGTTCTCCTTAAGGATATTCTTTTTGGGAAAATTTGGCCATATGACAAGAAGGTAGTGTAAGAAGATTACCAGGAACCAAATTCACTCAAATCCGATGGGAAAGATCTCAAACTAGCTTGTTTCCAACCTAGGTAAATCACTATTAAGCACCAAGCCATGGCGGAAAGGAAAGTTAAGGAAACTTGGCTAACATCATCAAAGGACTCATGGAGCACTTCAAATTACCGAGACTCAAAGGGCTTCCAAGTTTATTTTTCTCTAACAAAAGTGGGGAAGAATACAACTTATTCGGTAACATTATTTCTTTCCTTTGACTTCCTTATTCTTTTTTGGAACTCACACATTATATGTTAGAGGAATTTGAGGAAAATGCTGTGAGTGAGAAAGAACATATGTACTTGGTTGATTCTTTTATCCCGACTCAACCAATGAATTATTTATCAACACCTTGTGTTTATTTGAGTGAAGGCAAGTTAAATATTTTTCTCAAGTGTTATTCATAAAAGGGCTTTTGAGTTGGTTTATGTCAATTTGTGTCGTCATTTTGGTGGAATGGAGAATTTTAACGAGGGTTTATACATTAGCCATCAAGATATGTGCATGTGGCTTAATATGTATGCTTTGGACAATGAACCTATAGTTGAATACTTTGGGTTGACAAGGAAATTTGTTAAAATTTTCGGTGTTGAATTCTTTGCTTGTTGGTTTGCTGCATTTGAAGATGTGATCGAAAATGGAGTTGAGCATAACAATGCAAAGAATTGTATCTTTGGCAACAAGTTTTAGTTAAACAATTTTATTGGATGCTAACATACGTTGTTTCCATGTCTTCTCTTGAAATTACTTTGTTGGGAATTATTTGGAAACTATCCACAAAAACTAGAAAAGAGTTTACCTTGGTGGAAATGGATCAATAAAAATTGATGGAAGGTAGTTGTCCAAATGAAGAAGGTCTTGAATTTGAGGTCAAATCTGCTTCAAACCCAGAAGGATGATGTGCAACAAGATTCAATCCAAAAATCTCGAGCCAAATGATTTTCTAATTTGTTTGTTCATTTTGCAAGGGCTACATTCTTTGAAGAATTAGAGGAAGATCCTAATTCAAAGGAGCTGAAGGAGTCCATGAATATGATTTATGGGGGACATGACACGACAACCAAGGAGGCGACAAAATGTGCATAACATAGCATATAATTTTTCCCAAGCTTGGTCGATTTACATGGAGGACCAAGTGTAGTTTTGTTTTAATTTTGATTTTTTTTTTACTTTTCCTTGCTTGGTTTTGTATAAGGAGTTGAAAAGGACATGTTTTGGAGACTAGGAGTCAAATGCCCAAAGTAGAAACTTCTAAGCTTAACTTTATTTCTAGCCTTGTACTTTTCTTCTTTTTTGTTTTTCTTCTTTCTTTTTGCTTTCAAATTGATGTAAACAACTAATGACCTTAAGGGCTGGTATTTAAACCACCCTTAATTGCTTCTTGAGTAGCAATGAATATTTGAACAAAGATTTCTTCAAAAGTTTGAGAGTTCTCTTAAGTTGGCCGCCATCCATTTCTTGGGGAGATTCCAAGTTAGATTGGTGAAGAGTGAAACCACCAATTGTGAGTGTAGGTGGTTTTACTTCTATTAAATCTTTATTCCTCTCTCTTTGTGGAGTGGAAAACCGTAGTAAGGACGTAGAAACTCTCAAGCCCAAGCATTGAAGTTGCATCATCCCCAAGTTTGTGCAAAGGTATCTTGGAAAAACTGTTTCGTTCTTAGCTGAGTTGTGACGACCCTAATACTGTACCCGATTTTTCGTACTATATTTTTTTTTATCTTTATATCCTAAATAGATCTCGTACGTGTGAGCGGAATTAAAACTTTTTAAATCGGGATCGAAGTCTAAGTTTATAAATCATTAACAAAACTTTAAAACAATTTAAATAAAACTTAAAATAATTATTAAAAACCATTAAAAACGATCGGCCAGCGAAGCAAGACAAAAACAGGGGCAGAAGGGACCTTTGTCCCAAAAATGTGAGGGGCGATCGATCGCCCAAAACCGGCGATCGATCGCCCCATGGCGATCACACACTGGCGATCGCTCGCCAGTTGGATCGCCCCTGGGAGATCATCATATGCCCAGCGATCGCCATTGCCTGGCGATCGCTCGACATGTGCTCTTGAATTTCTTCCAGAGCACAAACAAGAGGGGCGATCGATCGCCCCTTGCAGGCGATCGGTCGCCAACCCCTCTTCCTCCCCCATTTACTTCTTCTTCCTTCTTCTTTCTTTCTCTTCCCCTGCTTCTCTATACGCCTAACACCCTTCGCCATTTCATCAACACAAACATCAAATATAGTTTCAAACATACTCACTCAAAATCTCATTCATTCCTCACTTCCTCAATCACTCAAAATAACAACGTAAAACTCAATTAAAAACATAATCTAATTTCATAAAAACAAACTGCGTGGTTCGGTTTAAAAACTACGAACATTTACCTAATACCAAATATTTACAAAATACATTTTTAAAACGTTTTAAAAACGCTAAACGTAACCTATCAACTATCAGAACCAAACACCCTAAAATGTTTCTATACAACCATCAGCCCGACAATTCCCAAAAAAATCCTCAAAACATCTAACCATGAGTCCCACGGGTTAAAATGGGCCTCGACCGTTCTAGCACACTTCTGCAATCATCCTCCGTCAACTGCATCACTCCTCAGGTGAAGGGATTTCGTCCTCACCTATGTCGAAGTCACCTACACCATACAGACACACTATGAGATAAAAATCTCAGTAAGCTCTACGTAAATGCAATGCGTGCTGTGTATATGAGTTCGTAAATCATGCATCATCTTCATTATCTTTACTCTGGTTGTCACCGAGATCTCAACCCCCTAACCGGAGAAGGCACATCCAGTGGTCGGACTACCCTTTCCAGCTAGAGGAGGGGGATACACGCTTACAATACGTACAGCTGTACCTGAGCTCCATCTCGCATGACCTATAACTGTATGAGTACATATTAGATGCGGTATTATGACAAACCCCTTCGTGCCTACACAATAGATCAATAGCCCCTCTCCCGCATCGCTATTTTCTTTAAAACATTATGCGGAAATTCATTTTCTATGCATAATTTAAAACCGTGATGCATGAACAGTTACGTACTTAAAGTAAACAAATAACATACATACCATCAAGACAATAAAAGCTATTAAAAGCATATCCTATCTAACAACCCAACCAAAACAATTTAAACTAAAAGCGTCACCAAAATTCCTCGAGACGACCTCGACGTACGGTGTAGGCCAATCGGCCAGAGAAGATCACGAGAACTTACTTCGCATCTGTTGCAACTCTTGCTCCGTCCTCGAGCGTTGTTTACCTACGACAATTTACAACCATCGATATTAAAACGAGTTCAAGCTACTAAACGTCCAAGTTAATAAAACTTAACTAAAGAAATTCTCCTAAAGATCTAACTTAGCTCTTTGAAACATTATATCGAGCACCTTGAGCTCGTTGTTCATAAAACTCCATTAATGAGATTTCTAAGTTTTTTCAACAACCCAAAATTTACCTCAACGTCCATTAATTCGCCCAACTACTTCCAATGTCATTTAATACGTTCACTAAGGTTATAAATAGGGCTACTCTAGCTATTTCTAGCATTACTCAACTATTTCGCGAAAACCTAAACGAAACCTAATCGTTTAAACTTCGTAAAAACCAAAATAAACTTTCCTAAAACCTTAGAATCGTACCTAGGGTTGCAAGAGGAGGAAGAAACGTGAAGGATTGAGACGATCGGAGAGCTCGATCGTCGGAAATGGAGGAATCGCCGTTGAGAAGGGAGAATCGCCGGCGAAGGAGGGGTTCACGCGAAGAAGAAGAAAGTGAGGAAGAAAAGAGAAGAATTTTTGTTTTAATTAAATTGACTTGGCAATTTACCATTTTGCCCTTCCTTTGTTTTTCTATTTGTTTCGTCCTTCGTTTCGTTAATTAACAAACCATTTGGATTCTCCAAATTTTCTTAATTTACCAATGACCCCAACTCATTACCAGGGTTCTTTTAAAACTGTCTGTTCGCAATTCGGACCCCGTTTACTATTTTTACTAAAACATTCTTTATATTACGAGAAATGAAATTCTCGTATAATTAGCGTTAAACTCCTAAAATTCTCGAAATTTTCTTAAAATCCTTATTAACTATTAGGATCGTAATAACGCTATCTTTTTGTAAAATGGGCTTGATTTGACGAAATAACAAAATGGTATTATATTCTTAAATTACGAAATCCCGAAATTCCGGGTGTTACATTCCATCCACCTTATTTAAAATTTTTTTCTCAAAATTTGACTTAGCCTGTGGTCCTTGGTATTACTGTCTCATGTCTTGTGACCTTATACTATGATTTACAATCACTCCGTTCTTTTCGAGTCTCCATACCTAGGGTTAATCCCTATGGTTCTAAACTAGAATCCCCAAAACCAAATGACGCATCTTTAACCTCCTGACCTAGTCTACTGCATTTGATTTGATTAATCAAGCTCTTGGTTATGCACTACGTGCTAGTAATCCTCGCTCCTCAATTTGAATAACTCCACTGCATTAATAAGCACGTAGATAACTTACACACATGTTAGTTTCCACTTAATCTTCCATAAGTTGAATGCTCCTTACCCGTTTAACTTGGCTTTTTGTTCAGACTTCTTTGATCAAATTCATTTCCTACGCCAAGTCTCCAAAAAAATTAACTCTAAGGCTTTTCTCAACTACTCCTTTAGATAATAATCATACCAAAGCTTCACAACATCAGCTAGGTTGAATGCCTAAAACTTCTTCCAGCTCATGGGCTGTAACCCAAACTTCAACATAATTCTATCGACTCTGTCCGCAGTCGGGATGCACACCAACTGAATTTCTACATTAACCTCTTAACCATATTCCTTGCTTTCAATTGGCCTAAACAGGTCCTCACTTACGCATCGAATCTTACCAAATTTCTCAAGCCCTTAACCAAACGATCGCTAACTGTGTACTAGACACCTAACGACCCGAGCACGCGTTGATCTATATTTAATCCCCTGAAACGTTAAGCTCTCCAACTCATTAATTGTTCTCTACTAAAGATTTTTTTTCCCACGAAATAACTTCAACTTCCCAACGTCATCTGAGTTGACTACCGTTCAAGGATTCCTAACAACACCTGAGTTGCAATCAAAACTCTCCTGTATTTTAACTTCAATTCCTCGAATTGAGTTCCATTAGTTTTTAACTTTCTTAATCCCGGGTCTATCGAATACGTACCTAATCACTTCACACCCTCAAAGTCTTCTCAAATTACTTACTCCAACACTAAATCTCAATTACACTACGACCTTATCCACCTATCGGGTATAACAAACTGTAACGTCCCTATGTAACCAAAATGTTATGAACATCATATATTTTTTTTTAGCTACCTCGATGAATTCTATCGTTTTGTTTTTAACTAACTTACTATACACGTTACGCTCATTTGTTTAGCTCAATTCCTTGTTAACTCCGAGTACAATTGAATCCTCCAGGTCTTGCCATAGATTCGCTCCAACTATCTATTCTAACCTTAAATCATCCACGTGTCCATCGGTCTTGACCTGATAAATACCATTCTTTTGCAACTTTTTCTAACTTAATCTCACTCTAAGTTTACTTAAGTTGGCTTATTGCACATCCTTGTTCTTCCTGTTCTCTAAATTCCAATTTCACAAATCGTTTGTCGTGTAACACTGGTCTCAACTTCCAGCCTTAACCCTTTAGTCCAACGATCTCCTTCACTTATCTCAAATGTCACACACGGACTTCTCTCAAGTTACCTGATGGTCTATATCCTTTCGTTTCTTCTAGTCGGGTTCTAATTATTCCTCTCGTCTCTCGTGCAATGACTCATCTAACGATCTTCTTATTTGAAAACTTGTTGTAGATAAGTTTACGTCCTTAATCTGAATTTCTCAAGTTTTCAAACCTTTTTATTTCCTCATGATTTAGAACATTATCTCATCGAGGTTAGCCTTCATAGCTCCTCGAAAGCTAACACTACTACTTCCATTCTGGAGGTAAACCTTATAGTTGTGGCTCTTAACTTAAATTGTATCAAATATAGATGCACAATTTAACTCTTGTATATTTTTTTTTATAAACCGGTCAAGCAGCACCAAATGCCTGACGTGTCTATAACTCCTTGATCACGCTTAATTTCATTAGATCTCCTCCTTATAGTATGTCGGTCGAAATCTTTTCACGAATTAACAATCGTCTTCAATTGACTAGTCTTCTCAGACGATACTTATCTCCTAGAGATTTGCTAAATCTTGTGTCTCGAGTATTATCTGTTGCATAACTTTGACCCTCTTTTATTTCAAAATTCGTTAACCTTCCAATTCCGAGTAAATACCCTTATACAATCACTCGGATCCTACACCTTCAACATTACATTGTTCCATCACTCCTTAACAAAGGAAGTCGACGCATTGCACACCCCTTCAATAATCTACTTAAACTAAACTTTTAAGTGTCTCCATTTGTCTAGATGCTCCCCACTTCTCGTGGATCTATGTTGTTTAAATTTCGATTACCTTTTTATTACTTATTTGAACGTACTAACACTACACTACCTCGATAATCTAGAACATTTTCTAGTAAATCTTACATCTAAACTTCAAATTTCTCCTCGATTGATCGTATTCTAAACCTTAAGGGTCTGTCAATTAGGATCTAGTTCTCATTTATTTAAATCTTGTATCCCATAAATTGTACCCGCCACATGGAAATTGAATTTTAGTTGCTCAATTACCACGGTTATGCCGAGTCATGAACTTTAACGCACAACTCCATCCCTCCTATATTCGAAGTCTATGTCATCTCCTCTCTATCTATTATATTTTTTTTTACGCTTACTTCAACCTATCACACTATTATTTTCCCAAAATTTAAACTCTACACTAAATCCCCACTCTAATATTCTTTATTCCATTAACTGCCGAAACAAAACTATACCTAAAACAACTGAGGGTTAACAGTTATCCTCGTACTTGTTCGGGGCAATTATCCTCAGTGTAACCTTTTTCTGATCCCTACAAGGTTTCGGGAACTCCTTGACGTAGTGGAAAATCACTCCACATCTAAAGCACCTATCTGTGCCTAATCTGCATTCTCCATAATGCTCCTTCTGGTAATTAAGACATAGAGGGGTCCTCGAGAAGTTCTTCGTGCGCGCTTCGGTCGGTTTCGTTCTACTTCGTTCTTGCCCTTCCTCTTCGTACTGTGGTCATCGGGAGCAACCACCCCTTGGGTCTTAGGTCTTTCTCGATTTATTAATGTCTCCAGTTGACGAGATTGGCTATCAATATGTCGGGCCTGTCGGTCAAGATGTTGGGATTGTTGTGCTATAATCTCACTCAACTGGTCTATCGTATCGTCTCGGTCATCTCTGTCATTTCGGTCATTACCTCGACGAACCATAGTTATATACTCCTATATAAAAGTTAAAACAAATAATCTAATAAACTAGAAATCAGATAAAGCTATAGACGTACTTACAGTTGATGAAGAATGTCCGCGTAGTGGCTGTGCAGTCGAGTAGTCTACAGAACCGATTTTAAAACCCGGGGGCTCTGATACCATAACTGTGACGACCCTAATACTGTAACCAATTTTCCGTACTATATTTTTTTTTAATCTTTATATCCTAAATAGATCTCGTACGTGTGAGCGGAATTAAAACTTTTTAAATCGGGATCGAAGTCTAAGTTTATAAACCATTAACAAAACTTTAAAGAAATTTAAATAAAACTTAAAACAATTATTTAAAACCATTAAAAACCATTAAAAATGATCGGCCAGCGAAACAAGACAAAAACAGGGGCATAAGGGACCTTTGTCCCAAAAATGTGAGGGGCGATCGATCGCCCAAAACCGGCGATCGATCGCCCCATGGCGATCACACACTGGCGATCGCTCGCTAGTTGGATCGCCCCTGGGCGATCATCATATGCCCAGCGATCGCCATTGCCTGGCGATCGCTCGGCATGCGCTCTGGAATTTCTTCCAGAGCGAACCAAGAGGCGCGATCGATCTCCCCTTGCAGGCGATCGGTCGCCAACCCCTCTGCCTCCCCCATTTACTTCTTCTTCCTTCTTCTTTCTTTCTCTTCCCCTGCTTCTCTATACGCCTAACACCCTTCACCATTTCATCAACACAAACATCAAATATAGTTTCAAACATACTCACTCAAAATCTCATCCATTCCTCACTTCCTCAATCACCCAAAATAACAACGCAAAACTCAATTAAAAACATAACCTAATTTCATAAAAACAAACTGCGTGGTTTGGTTAAAACTATAACCTAATACCAAACATTTACAAAATACATTTTTAAAACGTTTTAAAAACGCTAAACGTAACCTATCAACTATCAGAACAAAACACCCTAAAATGTTTCTATACAACCATCAGCCCGACAATTCCCAAAAAAATCTTCAAAACACCTAACCATGAGTCCCACGGGTCAAAATACGCCTCGACTGCGCCAGCACACTCCCACAATCATCCTTCGTCAACTGCATAACTCCTCAGGTGGAGGGATCTCCTCCTCACCTATGTCAAAGTCACCTACACGATACAGACACACTATGAGATAAAAATCTCAGTAAGCTCTACGTAAATGCAATGCGTGTTGTGCATATGAGTTCGTAAATCATGCATCATCTTCATTATCTTTACTCTGGTTGTCACCGAGATCTCAACCCACTAACCGGAGAGGGCACATCCAGCTGTCGGACTGCCCTTTCCAGCTAGAGGAGAGGGTACATGCTTACAACACGTACAGCCGTACCTGAGCCCCATCTCGCATGACCTATAACTTTATGAGTACATATTAGATGCGGTATTGTGACAAACCCCTTCGTACCTACACAATAGATCAATAGTTCTTCTCTTCTCTTCTCTCCCCTGCTTCTCTATACGCCTAACACCCTTCACCATTTCATCAACACAAACATCAAATATAGTTTCAAACATACTCACTCAAAATCTCATCCATTCCTCACTTCCTCAATCACCCAAAATAACAACGCAAAACTCAATTAAAAACATAACCTAATTTCATAAAAACAAACTGCGTGGTTTGGTTTGAAAACTACGAATATTTACCTAATACCAAACATTTACAAAATACATTTTTAAAACGTTTTAAAAACGCTAAACGTAACCTATCAACTATCAGAACAAAACACCCTAAAATGTTTCTATACAACCATCAGCCCGACAATTCCCAAAAAAATCTTCAAAACACCTAACCATGAGTCCCACGGGTCAAAATACGCCTCGACTGCGCCAGCACACTCCCACAATCATCCTTCGTCAACTGCATAACTCCTCAGGTGGAGGGATCTCCTCCTCACCTATGTCAAAGTCACCTACACGATACAGACACACTATGAGATAAAAATCTCAGTAAGCTCTACGTAAATGCAATGCGTGTTGTGCATATGAGTTCGTAAATCATGCATCATCTTCATTATCTTTACTCTGGTTGTCACCGAGATCTCAACCCACTAACCGGAGAGGGCACATCCAGCGGTCGGACTGCCCTTTCCAGCTAGAGGAGGGGGTACATGCTTACAACACGTACAGCCGTACCTGAGCCCCATCTCGCATGACCTATAACTTTATGAGTACATATTAGATGCGGTATTGTGACAAACCCCTTCGTACCTACACAATAGATCAATAGCCCTTCTCCAGGCCGCATCGCCATTTTCTTTAAAACATTGTGCGGAAATTCATTTTCTATGCAAAATTTAAAACCGTGATGCATGAACAGTTACGTACTTAAAGTAAACAAACAACATACATACCATCAAGACAATAAAAGCTATTAAAAGCATATCCTATCTAACTACCCAACCAAAACAATTTAAACTAAAAGCGTCACCAAAATTCCTCTAGTCGACCTCGACGTACGGTGTAGGCGAATCGGCCAGAGAAGATCACGAGAACTTACCTCGCGTCCATTGCAACTCTTGCTCCGTCCACGAGCATTGTTTACCTACGGCAATTTACAACCATCGATATTAAAACGAGTTCAAGCTACTAAACATCCAAGTTAATAAAACTTAACTAAAGAAATTCTCCTAAAGCTCTAACTTAGCTCTTTGAAACATTTTATCGAGCACCTTGAGCTCGTTGTTCATAAAACTCCATTAATGAGATTTCTAAGTTTTTTCAACAACCCAAAATTTACCTCAACGTCAATTAATTTGCCCAACTACTTCCAATGTCCTTTAATACGTTCACTAAGGTTATAAATAGGGCTACTCTAGCTATTTCTAGCATTACTCAACTATTTCGCGAAAACCCTAAACGAAACCTAATCGTTTAAACTTCGTAAAAACCGAAATAAACTTTCTAAAACCTTAGAATCGTACCTAGGGTTGCGAGAGGAGGAATAAACGTGAAGGATCGAGACGATCGGAGAGCTCGATCGTCGAAAATGGAGGAATCGCCGTTCAGAAGGGAGAATCGCCGGCGAAGGAGGGGTTCACGCGAAGAAGAAGAAAGTGAGGAAGAAAAGAGAAGAATTTTTGTTTTAATTAAATTGACTTGGCAATTTACCATTTTACCCTTCCTTTGTTTTTCTATTTGTTTCGTCCTTCGTTTCGTTAATTAACCAACGATTTGGTTTCTCCAAATTTTCTTAATTTACCAATGACCCCAACTCATTACCAGGGTTCTTTTAAAGCTGTCCGTTCGCAATTCGGACCCCGTTTACTATTTTTACTAAAACATTCTTTATATTACGAGAAATGAAATTCTCGTATAATTAGCGTTAAGCTCCTAAAATTCTCGAAATTTTATTAAAATCCTTATTAACTATTAGGATCGTAATAACGCTATCTTTTCGCAAAATGGACTTGATTTGATGATATAACAAAATGCTATTATATTCTGAAATTACGAAATCCCAAAATTCTGGGTGTTACATGAGTAGTCTGCACTTCTGCAGCCATAACTTTTTGTCCCCATCAAATTAGTCCTTGATTTTTGGATGGAAGCTGCTACAACACATCTAGGGTAAGATCCTTTCAACATTTAAGCTTCATTAGAGTTCTATCGAGAGAGTTGTGCATTTTGGAAGATCACCCATTTTTTGGCAAAAACTATTTTTGTAATGATGTGCTTCAAAATTGGGTTTGGAAGATAAAACACAAAATGCTCTCGGTTTGCAAATACAGTTTTGGCTAAGAAATGAGTGATCTTTCAATACGCACAACTCTCTTAAAATAAATCCAATGAATTTGAAATTCAGACAGAATCTTACCCTGGATGTGATGAAAATACCCTCCAAAAATCAAGGGTTAATTTGATGGGGATGAAAAGTTATACACGATTGAAACTGGTTGGTCCAAGGAGGTGCTACGACTGCACTTCTCGATATTTGTTCTCCTTGATGGAGAAAACTCTTCCAAGTAGCTCCATCAAAGTTCCTTATTTCTATGCTGTAAATTCCACCTCAAAGGAAGAGTATGGAGGAGGAAATAATAATATTGGAATCCACTTGTAACACCCAGCACTTTCGGTCACGTATTTATCCCGAAACTTCACTGACCCGAATTAAATCACCATTAATGTAATGACTATTTTTATTAGATTTTGGATGCCAAGGTTTAGTTGGTTTCACTTTTGGAGTAAGAATTAGGTCTAGTGGCAAATTGGTAATTGAGATTGGTTTTTAAATAGTATAAATGCTACAACAAAATCCAAAACCTCACTGTAGCCGACATTCTCCTCTGCGATTCTCGTCCTTCCAGAGCTCTCTCTCTCAGCTAGTATCCCCTTTCATCAACGACCGACTCTTCATCCTTCTCGCTGATACTCAACTTACTAGGTAAGGCTTCGACAATGCAGTGGTTGAGTATCCATTTAGGTGTTGGTTTAAGTTAGAGGTTGAGATTCGGGTTTGCCTAATAATGAATAGAATCGGAGTATTATTAGCTATTAACGTAGTATTTATGATTTTGATTATAATAAGTAGGAATTATGAATGTTGGCTGAGCTCGGGTAGTTAGAGAATCTGATTTCCTTACTGATAAACTGGGATTTCTATGCGTACAAGGTGTTCAATAAAATGTCTGAATGAGATAAGTTAGATCTTTAGGAATCTTCCTTAGTTAGGACTTTACTAGTTTTGAGTTTAGATTATTTAGGATTTGATTTTAACTACGAAATATGAAATGTCATAGGTGAAGGAAGCTCAAGTGAAGGTACTACTCTGCTAAAGAATCCAGGTAAGTGAATGTATTAAGATTTCCGGCCACTAGGGCCCTACATCTTAAGAGTACTAAATTAGTTATGTGTTTGATGTTTGTTTTAAGTTAGTAAGATGGTTTGTACTTGGATGATTTACGGATGTTTGAGAACTATGTTATGTGATGTTTTGTTAGAGTCTATGAAGTCAACTGTCTAGTATGATAATTTCCATAGTCTGATGATTTAAGAACATTGTCATGCATCATGATTTACTCCACAAGCATATGAAAATGATTTATGAGCATGTTTTCCCATGAACAAGATATGAGAATGAATATGAATACGATCTCGATTAAGTGAGGGTTGGAGGCGGGTTGACGTATGCCACAGTCCAAAGAGGGACCATGAAAACGACCCGAAAGGGAATATGATCAAAATCACTGTCAACCACCCTTTTACGGCACAAATCCTCCCTTAATCCATATGATGAAAACGATGAACAGAAACAAGAATGATAAATGATCATGAACATGTTTTCTCTCAACTGTACATTCATGAATACATGTTAGTTTGTATTCCTTACTAAGCATTAGGCTTATAGTTTAAACCTTATGATGTAGGTGACGAGTTTTCAGGTGAGGATCTCAAAGTTAATGAGGATGTTTAAGCTCGGTTGCTGGAAGGTGCTCAGGATGGAGATTTGTGGCTGGCAGGCGATATTGACCTGCGGTTATGCTCACATTAAGTCAGTAAGGTTTATGAAAGACTGAAGTCTGTGTAGGATGAGATTTCTTTTTATAACATTGGGATGTTGGGATTTGTCTATTTGATCTCTGAGTTTGAGGAATGATTAAAGTTTATAGAATGATCTGCTTAATTAAGTTTTCCGCTTCACGTATCCTGAATGAGTCTATGATTTTTATTCGTTTAAGGTTTATGCCTATCAAGTTGAAATCTATGAGATTCGGGGTATTTTTCTGTTGGTTGAAGTTGTTCGATGATTATCGTATTTTACTGCTGAGTGATAGGAGTCGGATGAGTGTATCATCCGGTTGACGTCACCGGTGTGAGTTCAATGATAGAAGCTGGATGAATGAATCATCCGGCTGACGTCATCGGATGATGTCAAGTGTTTACTCACCGGATGATGTAAGTAAATTATTTTGTCGTTTGTTCACCGGATGATGTCTCCTTTCGGATGAGGTAAGTGAGTCACGTGCATTGCACATGTCCACCGGATGATGCCTCTGATGGATGAAGACATCATCCGGCTGACGTCATCGGTGGATGGTGAATGATTGTTGATCACCGGGCGATGTCTCTTGCTGGCGATGTTAAGTAAGTCACGTGAGATGCACATGATAACCGGATGATATAGAAATACACTACCGGCAGAAGCGAGCTCTGTGCTTGTCGTTTAGCGATCGGCATAAGTGAGTTTTATGTTTTGTCGTCTAGCAACCAGTAGATGCCTGCGATTTCAAGCAGCTCAAGTATGATGAGCTCGAGTGTTCTGAGGGCTTCTTCCTTCTGCCCGATTATGTTATGGATTAAATGCCCGAGTCTAGTCGCTCTACTCTGTGATGACTTATGCCAATGATCTTATAGGAGTCGGGTCCTTGAAGGGTAGAATTCTGTCAGATATGCAGACGGTTTAAGTACAAAAAAAAAAACAAACAAAGGGGAACAGAGAGTAATTCTATGAAAGTTATGAAATGGGTCTCGGCCCTTAAAGGGGTCGTTACACCACTTGTACTTACAAAGAGTGGAACCAAGATCACACACTCACTGATAAGATATTACTCACTGATTGAGGGCAGTAACTTGAAGAGAAACTTCAATTTTGAAGATGAACTATTGTAACGCCCCTGAACCCACCCTGGCTCAGAGCGCTACATTGCTAACCAATTCCACGTTAAAACATAATTTAAAATATACTTGACACAGCAGAATTTAAAACTAAGTCTTTTGAAACTTTCTTACGTCATACCTAGCTGCCTAGACTCACTAATTTCTCTTAATCCTAACCGTTAAGCACCACGGCGTCCTTCCCGAAAATTTTGGCAAAGTAACGCCTGTAAATGGCGCCTCCAAAATGCTAAATACCTACATAAAATCCAATCTTAACCAGATCCAGAATACTCTACTCAACTATCTACTCAACTTTCCAGCATACGAAATCTCCAAATAGTAGCAAAGAGAAACTATAATACTAACATCCCTAAATGAAGAAAGTCCACAGTACAGGGCGATACATCACCCTTAACTATGACTATATGCCACAAATACACATAGCTATATCACAACTATCAAAAACATCAACCAAAATGAGTTAAGCATTCCCATCATATCTACAAACAGACATCTATATTAAACTACTAAAATATAAAGTCCCACATTCTCCCGAAGACCATGGTCGAGGCGCCCCGACAATAGCCTTCACCGGCATACTCCATGCATCAACGACTGCGTCCCAATCCTAGCTTTCCTCGCAGCTCTAACCTGTACTCCATTCGTCACCTACACCACAGAACACACACACACACACGTAAGCTTAAGCTTAGCAAGTAGAGGATAACAAATACAGTTTAAAAACCAAGCACTATGCACAACAACACAATACGGCCAAACAATGCAATACAACACCACAATGCAACTCAACAACTCAACTCATAATTGCCCGCACCCCAAAGGTGCCTTACACATTGCCCGCACTGAAGTGCCTTACACATTGCCCGCACAGAAGTGTCTTACACTTTGCCTGCACCGAAGTGCCTTGCACAACGACAAACACACAACGACAAACACACAAAGACCAACGACACATTGCCCGCACCGAAGTGCCTTACACATTGCCCGCACTGAAGTGCCTTACACTTTGCCCGCACCGAAGTGCCTTACACAACGACAAACACACAACGACACATTGCCCGCACCGAAGTGCCTTACACATTGCCCACACCGAAGTGCCTTACACTGCCCGTATCGAAGTGCCTTACACTTTGCCCGCACCGAAGTGCCTTACACTTTGCCTGCACCGAAGTGCCTTACACTTTGCCCGCACCGAAGTGCCTTACACATTGCTCGCACCGAAGTGCCTTACTCTTTAACCGACTACCATGACAAACAATGCAACTCAACAAACTGACTCAACACAACCCTCACAACAACAAACACACAACGACTACTCAACGACAAACACACCACGACAAACATACAACGACAACCCAACGACAAACACTCAATGACAACCCAACGACAAACACTCAACGACAACCCAACGACAAACACACAACGACAACCGTGCAGATATGCGTATCTAACGTGCTCTACATCATGCTGCATGCTTCAAAGGAATGTAATGCCACACCACACACAACACAACTAAACGATAAGCACAACATAACACAACACTACACGAAGAAAAGCAATAACAAATAAAATCTATCGTTCTATTATGTAGGCTGAAGGCGAAGAACATTACCCACTACTTACCTGCGTCCTAGCTCGCTAGAGGGATACTGGTTACCTGTTCACCTACGGACACACACACACACACACACACACACACACACACACACACACACACACACACACACACACACACACACACACACACACACACACACACACACACACACACACACACACACACACACACACACACACACACACACACACACACACACACACACACACACACACACACACACACACACACACACACACACACACACACACACACACACACACACACACACACACACACACACACACACACACACACACACACACACACACACACACACACACACACACACACACACACACACACACACACACACACACACACACACACACACACACACACACACACACACACACACACACACACACACACACACACACACACACACACACACACACACACACACACACACACACACACACACACACACACACACACACACACACACACACACACACACACACACACACACACACACACACACACACACACACACACACACACACACACACACACACACACACACACACACACACACACACACACACACACACACACACACACACACACACACACACACACACACACACACACACACACACACACACACACACACACACACACACACACACACACACACACACACACACACACACACACACACACACACACACACACACACACACACACACACACACACACACACACACACACACACACACACACACACACACACACACACACACACACACACACACACACACACACACACACACACACACACACACACACACACACACACACACACACACACACACACACACACACACACACACACACACACACACACACACACACACACACACACACACACACACACACACACACACACACACACACACACACACACACACACACACACACACACACACACACACACACACACACACACACACACACACACACACACACACACACACACACACACACACACACACACACACACACACACACACCTACGACAAATAGTCAAACTTCATTAAATCAAGTTTACTTTCACCAATTAACTTTCAAACTATATTTCTAGTCTAATCAAACTAAAACCTAACTAAACGGGCCACTAATTTGGGTTCGGTAAAAACCGTCTTAAAACTTCCAACATGCATAACTTTTGCGTCGGATATCGGAATTGAACAATTCCAGCGGCCACGTACTCCTCTAATAGTCTATTTTAACATGTCAAAAGGAATTTTAAAACAAACGACCGTAGCTAGGTCAAAATGGCAAAACCCGAACTGCCCTTTAACCTTGAATTTCCCCTTTTCTAATTTTTCATCAATTCTCATCCAATTCATCACCAATCAACTACCCTAACCCCCAATTAACACAATTAATGGAATTCCAGGGCTTAAACGAGAGAACCCGAACCCCACACATTGGGAGTTCACGGTTTTCAGCCGCAATCAGCCCTCTCCCATGCCCGACCATTCACGGCTGTCTAAGCCCAGCCATTTGATGCCGAGACTAGCCAAAAATGGCCGGTGGTCGGAGCCCAAGCTGGCTCGCACTTCACGGCCTCAAGCAGAACGAAAACAGGGAAGAGAAGCGAGCACCTGTTTTCTGTCGGGTCTGGCGCGGAGGAAGCCGAACCGAGCTCTGGCTTTAGCTCGCCGGCGTCTGCACGTCTGAACGGTGGCCGGAGCCGTGGTCGCCGTCGGAGTATGGAAGTCGCTCGGGCTCTCCCTCACGTCGGGTGCTCGAGCTGAAGAAACGGAATGGCTTCTTCGCGAAGCCATTCTGTTTTTAATAAAAAAATTTATTTTTTATAAAATTTTATTTATTTACTTATTTAATTTACTTTTTATTTAACCAATTACTAAATCGCCCTCACGTTTTTAAACTAACTAATCCGTTAACATCTCTCACCTTACTCTCGGTCTAACTACTCCCGAGAATAATTTAATTAATCCAATAACTAATATAACTTAAATTAATTAAAAACAACTTATTTTATTATTCTTTTATTTTCTCACCAATTTTTCTTTAAAAAAATCACGGGTGTTACAACTATCCTCCACAATTTTTTTGCATTCAAACCTAGGTTTACAACGGCTTATATTAGAGAAGATTAGAGTTACAACTCTAAAGGAGCTTTCACAAAAAAGGTAATCCAAAAAGTAAGCAAAATAGGTGTTCGGCCTAATGGGGAAAATCACACCGTTTTTGGCATCCTCATGCAATTGACCTTTCCTAAACCTAAAAGTATCCTTCCTAGCATCTATTACATCAAAACCTTTAAACTAAATACTACTATAGATTATCACAAAATGTGCTTGAACACCACTTTGTTTGCACTTCAAAACTTGGCTAGGCTAGTGTTACACCTCTCAATGTGCAAAGTGGTAGTCAAGACAAAGGACTTGGATGTCGAGATACTAAGCCTAAGAAATGCAATTGCTTTGATGCTCCTTTATCTCTTAGACATAGCATTGCAATTATGGTTAATCTTCTTGACTTGTCTTCAACTAGATTTAGGCTCCAATCTAACAAGAAGAGGAGTGCCGAGTTGTCACCAACTTTGGTCTACCTCAAGGGTTCATGCACTTGTTCTTCTTCATTAATGGATGTTGATAGATCCTTCAAGCTCTCATGGCATTTGATTCCTACAAAATAAGGTAAATTAAATAAGTTAGAAAAATTCTAGGTTTTTTTTCTTGAGGACGGTTCTCGTGACACATCAGAAGTTGCTATTTATAGCCATCCACATCGTTTGAAGAAAAGTGGCAATTTTGGCAAAAATCGATTCATCGCGAGCACCAAGAGGAATTGTTTTCTTTTTGGAGTTGCATCATTTGGTATCACAGCATTGTGGTCTCTTTATTAAAGATTGGTGTACTTCCCCCTCAAGAATGATGACTAGAAGCGGAGCACAAACCGCCCAAAACAAAGAAGCAAACCAACCAAATGCACAAGCACCCAAGCAAACACATGCCAATGATTCTGAACATTTTTTTAGAGAACATATGGCCAAACTTCGTGAGATGGTTGTGAGTTTGTAGCAGTATCTTCAAGAGCCAAGAAATTGAGAAATCGTGATTTTGTTGAGCTATAGTATGAAACCATGGATAGTGTTTTGCAATTAGCCATGAAGATAGAGAGACAACATAAGAGAAGTTTCAAGCCATTTTCTCCCTGGCCAAATACAAAACCTACAAGTGCTCGCGCCTCTAGTCATAGATGAAGATAAAGGTTCATTTTCTATAGCCACTTCTCCTAAGGTGGTGGAGGAGAGGAAAACTATTGTTGACACTACAAGGCCAAAGTTTACAGATGTTAAATGTTTCAAGGCTAAATCGAGAAATCATTGATGTTGTTGAGCTACAACCGTATGAAACCATGGAGAGTGTTTTGCAATTGGCCATGAAGATAGAGAGGCAACACAAGAGAAGTTTCAAGCCATTTTCCTCTCAGCCAAATACAAAACGTACAGGTGTCTTGAGCCTCTAGTCAAAGATAATGATAAAGGTTCCTTTTATAGAGCAAATTCTTCTAAGGTGGTGGAGGTTAGGAAAACTATTGTTGACACTATAAGGCCAAAGTCTAGAGATGTGAAAGGTTAAATATGTCTTGGATTATGGCACATTGCTTTTCAATGTCCTAACAAGAGAGTGATGGTGCTTTTAGAGGACACGATTGAGATTGTAAGTAAAGATAAAGTTGAAGAGTCATCCCAAGTTGATGAGGATACCCAAGAGAAGGTTATGTATGCACAAGAGGGACCATTACTTTTGATCAGCCAATGGATTCTAAGTGCTCAAATCCAAGAGGAAGATTGTCAAAGATCAAACATCTTCCATAGCCGATGTTGGATTTGTAACGACCCGAGAAGGATCACCACGAAATCATAATCTTTTATTAATCGTTTACTTAACTTTTACTATTATTTCATCTTTCCTATTTCTCGACAAGCATTTACATTCGCATATCCCTTTTTTTTAAACTGAAAACAGAGACACAGAACCATCAAGGGAGACAAACCCTCTCGTGACTCGACTTCCTACACCTCGTCGGCTCAAACTTTCACAGAGTCGAGCGACTAAGCTCAGTCAATTAATCCGTAACTTAATCGGACAAGGAAGAGATACCCCAGACTACTTGACGTTATTCAATTCGGATTTGCATGGGTTTGCATGTATCAACCCTCAGAATTTACATCATCCGGTCATCACGTGCAATGCGTGTGACTCGCTTAACATCGCCTAATAGAAGATATCTTCCGGTGGGCACGTGGGTTTCACGTGTTCAATTAAAACATCGCCCAGTGGTGGACATCCACCGGTGAACACGAGCCAAACACGTGACTCTTTAAAATCACACCCAGTCACTAAACGACAAAATAGCATTTACATCATCCGGTGAAGGAATACACTTAATCCACCGGTCACTAGATGAAAAAATAGCATTTACATCATCCGGTGAAGGAATACACTTAATCCACCGGTCACTAGATGACAAAATAGCATTTAAATCATCCGGTGAAGGATTACACTTAATCCACCAGTCACTAGATGACAAAATAGCATTTACATCATCTGGTGAAGGAATACACTTAATCCACCGGTCACCAGATGACAAAATAGCATTTACATCATCCGGTGAAGGAATACACTTAATCCACCGGTGACGTCAGCCGGTAGAAAACTTCTACCTACAGAACTCATATAAACTTCCACATAATTCAACATGACTGACAAAGCTTTTACTGATAAAATATTAGAACTCACTCAGAGTGTATAGCGGAAGACTTCAGCAAAACAGACCATATAATAATCCTTAAAATCATTTTCAGACTCTGAAGTTCGATCAATCAGATTCTAACCTCATTGTTAAGAGAAAACCTACTCTACTTAGACATCTGTTCAACATAAACTTCGTGGACATACTGTGAGCATAACCAGGGGTCTTAATCGCCTATCCAGCCTTACACTGTCATTCTGAGCATCATCCAGCAACCAGCTTTAAACATCCTCTTTGAACATAGTGTCCTCACCTGAACCTTCTTCACCTACACCATAAGGTTTAACTATAAGCCTAATGCTTAGTAAGGAATGCATGCTGGCAGACATACATGAGTGTACAAATTAAGAGACATAGGTCCGTAAATCTTTCTTCATTCATGCTCATTTTCGTTATTTACATAGCATGTATTAAGGCAGGAAACGAGGGAGAAAGACAGGGGTACATAATCAATTGCCAATCGGGCAATCATAGTAACGACTAGCTCGGCCTCCACTGGTGGGAGAATTCACGAACTATCGTGCAGTATAAACTCGGCCTCCACCAGGGTGAGGATTCGCGAGTTTTCCTGCCAATTCGGTCTCCACCAGCGGAAGAATTCGCGAACCGTACTTAACATCCACTCGGCCTCCTCCAGTGGGAGAATTCGCGAGCCATACTAATCATCAACTCGGCCTCCACCAGTGGGAGAATTCGCGAGCCATTCATGAGCCTTGTGAACATATCATAGTCATTTCCCCCGTTCTGCACTTAATCATGATTACATTTGTTCCTCATGTTCTTGACTCAATCATAAACGTGTACATAATGCATAGACATGAAGTTCAAAGAGAAATGTCATACTGTATGAACGAGTAAAACATCATGTAACTTAACATCTTCCTGCTCAAATACTTCATATCATGGCAACTATTAGTCATAATCATCAGACAAACATTTCAACAATTTTTCCTAGTATCCTTGCGGTGTAGGGCCCTATTGGCCGGAAATCTTAATACATCCACTTACCTGGTTCCCTTAGCGATCCGAGCTTCTTCTCTTTAAACTTCTTCACCTAAAATATGTTCATTACAGTAGTTAAAACAAAATCCTAATAGTTCGAATCATAAATCGTCATAGGGTTCTAATAACTAAAGTCATTCCGATTCCTCTGTTTGATACACTGCAGTCTGGAATCCGAAAACTAGGCGGACAGGTCTTACCATCAATTAAATCCGAGTTGGTTACTTAGAATGTTCAAAATTGATTCGGAATGACATCACTACTCTCAGATTTTAAAAGGTCTAAAACTGCTCGGCCACTGTTAAAACCGAACTCAAATGCCGAGCTGAAAGCAAAGCTCTATTCACTAATAAATGACTACATTATCCATTTCATACCTCGGGTGCGGATTTGCAGAGATATGCAGGCTTGAAACCGGTCGTCGGAAGGAGATTGCTAGCAAGCAGGGTGCGAGCTCGGGGAAGGAGAAATTGCCGAGAGTAGAAGGTGTCGGCTATAGTGGGGTTTAATGAGGTTTAAGGTTTCTAATTTCTTTAAATACCGGTCCCAAACTTCAATTATTACCATAATGCCACTCAACCTAGTTTAAAACCCACATGTAATTAATTAAACTCGTCATAAAATTCTAAACCGCGAAGATTAAATATTCGTGACCGTTGATACAGTTAGGAAAATTACCTAGTCGTGTCTCGGGTGTTACATCCACCCCTCCTTAAACAAAATTTTCGTCCTCGAAATTGCTCAAGCAAATAGCTCCGGATATTTGTCTAGCATGTCCTACTGTCGCTCCCATGTGGCTTCTTCGACGCCGTGGTTTGTCCATAAAGCTTTCACCAATGGAATTTCTTTATTCCTCAGAGTCTTAACTGCATACTCCAATATTCGTACCGGTTTCTCTTCATATGCCAGTGTCGGCTCCAACTCAATGCCCGTTGGTTGAATAACTTGTGTCGGATCTCGTATACATTTCCTTAGCATTGACACATGGAAGACATTATGAACTTTATCCAATGATGGGGGCAGTTGCAGTCTGTAAGCTGTACCACCAATTCTAGCCAAGACAAGGAAGGGTCCAATAAACCGTGGAGTGAGTTTTCCTTTCTTGCCAAATCTTAGGACTCCTTTAAATGGTGAAATCTTTAAGAACACTTCATCACCGGGCGTGCAAATTAAATGTAATGTATATTCTTAAAATTTAATATTAAAATTATAATAATCATTTATTCAAAGTTCAGAATGTCAAATATAATAGTAATTGTTAGTTAGCAATTTTATTTTGATATATAAAAATAATATGTTTTAATGAAAAAATTATTTGGCTGATACACTAAAAAGTCGCAAAGTATATTTATACTAATAGTTGAGCCTATTTAATTGTCAATCATTTGCATATTAAGGTGATAAAGAGCTGACTGAGCAGAGCTCAATCTAAATAGTCATCGGTCTTCGCGAGCCAAACAGTTAAACACGTTGCGCCTAACGAGCCCAACAAGCCAAGCCTAAACAACAAGACTAAAAAAAAAATCAGCCCAAGGCAGCTCAACGAACAAAGTAACGAATCATCAAGCAGTATATAAGAGCCGGCGAGCTGTGTAACGCCCCCCAAATTATCCACAAAAAGTGCGGTTCGTTAATTGCTCGCTCTCAACTCATAAAACGATTAACTAAATAATTTTCAATTAAAATGTCGACCAGTTTTTCGCGTTTTTTCCAAACACTCGAAAATATGTGGAAAACGTTCATACAAAAGTATAAAAAGGTGCCCCCCCCCCCCGAAAAAGATCAGGTTAACACGTTATTTAAAAACAAAAATTCAAAAAATTTTCAAGTTGAGCCACAAAGGGCGCGCAGCTGGCGCACGCAATGTGGCGTCAAGCCGTGGCAGCGCGGCCTCGCTGGTCGATAAACCAAAAGCAGGGGTTGGACACTTCATTTTCTGGGGTTGATTCTTGCCAATTTCGGTCGCACCTGGTAAACGCGGTCGACCCTTGCTCAGTTGGACACACTCAAGGGTGACACCACAGGCAGGGGGTCGACACTCATCTTCTGGGTTTGATTCTTTGCAAGTTCGGTCGAACACCGTGTAAAAGCGGTCGCAGCTTGCTCAGTTGACACATTAAGGGTCGAAACTTCGACCCTTTTTTCACTTTTTTCATTCTTCTAACTCTCACCAATACATTTCAACAAAAAAACATAATCAAACCATCTTGTCAAATTTTCTACCCCTCGACGCGTTAAAACCTCGGAAACCACGACGAAAAGGTAACAGAAGCGTTTAACGTTTGTGAAAATAAAACATTGTTTCTGCATAAAAAATTCCGAGTAGTATCAGTTAAATGTTTAAAAAACCAAAACCTGAAAAACAAACCATTTTCATCAAATCCAAAACACACACCCAAAAAGGTTACAAATAACCCTACCATATACCAAAACTAACAGTCTCAACAAAAAGAACTACCACCATACACTTCACCTTTCCATGGTCAAAGAGCCCACAAAATGCCGAACCGGCAGCAAAAATGCGGGTTCCAATAAATCATAATCCTGGCGACTCTATTAGCTCAATATTAGCAAGTGAGGACTATGAATTAAAAACAATGACATACCAACCCCCTACCACGAACACATGCCGGTTGCGACACGCATGTTTGTTATCGTTTCGTCTTTCATTTCAGTAATCATTTTACTTAGACGTGTGGCATCAAGGAGGAACTCATCCAATAATCGTCTAGGCCCCGGTCACACCTTGACCTAGCAGAGCAAATCAGAGGCCACTCGAGGCACACATCTGGGCCTTGCCAATGGACGGCTACACTGCTCTCTCCACACGATCATAGAACCTTCTAGTGCTTTCTCTCGCCGGTAACGATGAAAACGTCAATATCACGACTACCAAATACGTTTTTCAGCCGGGTGCATTCTCATAGAGTTCCTATCGAGTGTACACACCAGTAATAAACGCGACAAGGCGACTCCACTCGAGGACCCAATTATGTTTTACGTCTCTTTTTACGTCATTCTCACATTTCACAACATGCTTTTAAAAATCATTTTTCGTGGTCGAAAACTATTGATGCATGCCAAACATAAATGCTTCACACAAAACAAAACAACAACGATAAACAATGCAAACAATCTCGACGTCAAGGGTGGTAGGCCGAAGGTAAAATCGCAACACAACCATTACTTAACCGGATCTCGTACGTATCGTGTGTCTCCCGCTCGACTTGGGGCACTTGCTCGTCGGTTAACACCTAGCATATTAAGAGAAAAGCACTAGGATCACACAAACTAAGTTAAGGGATAGTACCAGAAACTGATTTAACAACCAACTAAACTAACATGAAAGTACCTAACCCCACAATCCGAAACTCCCATTTGTCCTGTCCCATTTTCATTTGGCCATAACTACTATTTTTCATCGGATTTAAAGCTCCAATACATGATGTAACCTTACCTCTATACTCATCCCAATGCCTCAAGCCATTTTACAAAATCAAATAGCATGGCGATAAGATTCTGTACTAAACAGAATCGGTTGTCTTGCTTTCACAATCTAGTTGCCACAAAATCAACCAGACCTTAATCTAGCTATTCTTCAACACTAAACACCATACTCAAGTGGTAAACCTCTAAATAACAAAAAAATCCATCAAAGAAAGGAAATTTCGAAAGCTCCCATTGGGTTTCCTAATCCCACCAAAAAATCACCAAAAAATCACTCAAAACACCCAAAACTCATAATGCATAGACTACAAAACCCACATAAACTTACCGTAAGCCTTGCTAAGCTTGAAGATGGGAAGAGGGAGAGACCATATAATGGTCGCTGCCCAAAAATCGGTGGGAAAGGGAGGGAGGAAGAACAACTTTTGTCTTTTTACCCGAGCTTCAATCTTAAATACCACTTTTTACTCTTTAAAATTGTACACAAAAAACTAACTTAAAAAGGGTTTAAAATCACCTTCTATCTCACCTTAACTCTTTTCCACACTGACGTTTAATTTTTCTTCTTGCGAATCTTCATTTCCTTTACGTTTAATTCAAACAAAGGAATAACCCTTTAAACACTCTCACTCTAGAGTTTTCTCTCCAACCTTCATTCTACTCATTATATTAGCATACTGAGGATTAATATTCGCTCTCATAACATAATAAAATATTAAAGAAACTCCCCTTGAGGAAAATTCTCGGGTTGTTACATCCAACCGCCTTAAAATACTTTTGTCCTCAAAATTTGGGTACTGAAAAGCTCAAGATCGAGATCTATCGTTATCTTGATGCCGTTCCACGTTAGCATCTATAGATGTGGTTACGCCCATTACATATTCACAAAGAATCTCTTTGTGGTAATATCTTCACCGTATAATCCAAGATCTCACTCGGGTTTCTTTCGTATATCAAAAGCTGGTTGTACTCAATTCATGTGCACCACGACGTGTGATGGATCTCTGATGCACTCCTCAGCATTGAGGACATGGAAGCATTGTGAACTCCTCCATAGAAAGCTGCCAGCTTCCAATGGTTACGCTGTTTTTCAATTTCGCTTGTCAATTGGAATGATTTTTTATCAAACGTATATCGGGTTCAATTTACCCTTTCCCCGAACTTCATCATCCTTTAAACGGTGAATGACATTTCAAAAGACTCCTCTACACTTCAAAACTTCAACTGTCTCCTTCCAACGGAGTGCTCTTTGCCAAAATTTGAGCTGTCAATATACGCCTGCTGGATAACATGGATCTTTTCAGTCGTTGTTGACGATCTAGGTCAATCAAACTGAACTTCACGGACTTAGGTCCCACTAGGGCGTGATTTCATGTTCTTCCATATAAGCGGCTCGTATGGAGCCATATCATTGTCATCTAATAGCTGGTGTTTACGCGAACTATATGTAAAGGCAAAGATCTGCGCACAAACCCGAATGAAACTCAGTACACAGGCTCGAAACTATCCTTACCACTGAAAGGGTCGTTTCAGATGTTCGTCCGTTGGAGGATGAAATATTGTACTAAATTCAGCCTTGTCTCCATGACTTATGCAGAGCTACCGATTTTGATGTGAACTCTGGGTCTTTGTCCGATCACAATAGAAAGTCGGTTAAGTGCAACCGTAAAGCTTCTGAATAGACAGTTCTGCAACTATCCAGTTGAATGTCATCTTTACTCGCAGGAAATGAAGATGATTTGGTAACGATCCAAAATCCACCAATACCATGCATCCTTGTCGTCTCGGGGTAACCCAACAACAAAGTCCATAGATAATTGGTCTCACTTCCACTTGGAACCGGCAAGGTGGCAAGCCCCTACCAGCGTCTGATGTTCTGGCTAATCTGCTGACAGATCAAGCATGTTTCTCCCTCAACACCCTCCCCATATACTTTGCTACACGACTTCTTATACCAGGCTACGATGGTGCTAAGATCTTATCATTTTGGTGTACCGGGGGAACTAAAACAACCTCGAATAGTGTGCTTGATCAAATCCTCATTCCGAGCTTGCTCATCATTTGGAATCTACCAACGATTCCGCAAATTCTAGCATTCTCTTTCGAATAACTGAAACTCGCGTTCTGTCACAGGCCCCCTACAAAATGAATTCAGTGCACTCTGGGTCTTCCGGCTTTGCTTTTGTCATCTTTTCAAGAATTTTAAGGCGTTAGAGATAGGGTGATTAAAACGGCTTACGATTCAAAACAGCTTCAATTGTAATTCCGGCTGTACGAATATTAATTTTAAATGTAAATAGCTTTTTTTTAATTATGTAATTAGGTCAGTTTCTGTGAAAAGAACGGGATATACCGATCCTAATAATTCATAGGGATTTTAGAAAATTTTGGGAATTTTATGGAGTTTAGTAACGCTAAATTTACGAGGAATTAGTTTATCGTAATATAAAGGATCTTTGGGCCAAATAGTAAATGAGGTCATGAATTGCGACACGGACGGTTAATAGAAACCTAGTAATAACGTGAAGCTTAGTGGCGAAATAAGAAAATTTGGAGAAACCGAACCGTCGGTTAATTAACGAAACAAAGGACGAAAACAAATCGGGACTAAAAGGAAGGGCAAAAAGGTAATTTTGCCAAGTAAATTTTAATTTAAACAAATCCCTCTTCTTTCTCCCCTCATTCACTATCTCACTCTCTCTGCTAACCCTCCCTCCCTCGCGGATAAACGGCGAACTATCGCCTTCGACCGATCATTCTTCCTCCGTTCTACTCGTTTTTTCGTGTTTCTCTCTCTCACAAACCTAGGTATGATTCTATAGTTTGGACGGGTTATTGACTTTTGTTTTCACTAAGTTTCCTGGTTAGGGTTTTGTTTAGGTTTTGTGTAAAACCGTGAATTAGGGGTTCGAAATCGAGAATTTACCGATTGTGAGATATTGAACGTAATTAAACGTATGGATGAAATTAGCGCGTATACGGTGTTTAGGGTGAAAAGATATTTAGAGCTTGAGAATCTCCGTCAATGGGTTTAGCAATTTACAGAGCGTGAGTTGCTCGAAAATTGCATGCATGAGCGAATTAGAATTTTAGGAAAATTCTCCTATGGGAAGGTTTCGTTAAATTTGGACGTTAAAAGGTTAATCATCGTTATTAACGACGACTGTTGTGTTTTGCCTCAGCAACGACGCCTCGGGAAGGAGCTGGACGTTCAAGCGCACGAGGAAGTTCTCGTTGACTACTCTGGACGATTGGCCTAATGTAGTCGAAATCGTCTCGCGGGCTTGGGTGCGTGTTTGTTTAAATGTTTGGTTGGGTAGTTTAGGTTCTAGTTCTTGTATAGGTTAGTTTTTATAGTCTTGAGGGTATATAGCGTATGTTTAAATTTACTATAAATGGTTCATGATACAGTTTTGATTACGCATAAGAAAACAACTTCCGCACTAGTTTTAAAGAAATGGCATGTGCCTGAAAGTGGCTATGCATCTATTGCTGTGGATGATTAAGGGGGATGTCACAATACACACATCTATATGAAACTGATAATGTTTCTGGTCAGGGAGTGGGGCTCAGGATGGCTGTGCGTATTGCAAGACATGTACCCCCTCCTTAGGTCGGAAAGGGTGTCCAACGAGGATGCCCTTCTATTTAGGGGGTTGAGATTCGCGTGACCAACTATGTAAAGATAAGAAGAATGTTGCATGATTTCTGAATATCTTTGCATAGCATGCATTTACATTACGAAACTGGATGAGCTTTAGCTCTAGATATGTCGTATGGTGTAGGTGATCTTGACAAGGGAGGAAAGGATCCTCCCCCGAGGAAATGATGCAATTGAAAGGAGGATGAAAGTGGGAGTGGTGGGCAAGTCGAGGCACCTTTGGACCAGGGGGACTGATGTAACGGGATTTTGGGACACGATAGTTAGATCGTAGGAAAAAACATGTATAGTTAGACATAGTAAGATGTTGGTTTGGTTCGTGAAAGATTGATGTAAATATTTAGGAATACTGGGGTTTTAAAAACGTTTTTGTTAAGTTTATCTCGATTTAGACCGCTTTCGTGATTTTGGTATGAGAAAAGGTTTAGTGTAAAACGAACCCGCAGTTCATGTTATTGAATGGGTAAAGTTTAAGTGTTTGAGCGTTAGTGGAATGAGCGAAAGGAAAAAAATGTAAAAGGGTGAGGTTTGAGATATGTATGGTACCGCTTTGAAGGATTATGGTAAAGTCTAAGGGGTAGATGTGGTGTGAGAAATGTGTTCAGGGGACGAGGAACGAAAGAAAGAATTGAGGGATTGGAACTCCTGAATTTTCGGATTCCAGGGGAGGTGCGATCGATCTCTAAGAAGGGGATCGATAGCAAACTAAATGGTTCGCCACTCTTGGAAATCCAGAGAGCTGTGTGGCGGACGATCGCAACAGGGGCAATCGACGCACCGACCATCAGAAGCGGGGCGATCGATGGCCCCAAAGAGGGGCAGATGTTCGACCCTCATTTTAAGATAGGCGATATCGGATCGCCCTTGGTTTGGGGGACACAAGTCCTTGTGGCCCTCCCTCTGGCCGAAGGTTTTCCACCTGTTTTGAGTATTGTTTGGTTATTTAAATTCTTTTAAGTTTGTCAGAAGATTTAAAGCACAATAAACTTCAACGATTCCGATTTTAAACGTTTTTTATTTCCGCTCGAACGTTAGGTTAAAATTTTAAGTATAAAAAAAAAATAATACGAGAACTAAGGGGTACCGGTGAGGGTCCGCAAAATCAAACCTCTAAATATCAATACTCGACGCCTGTGAATCTCGGCCTCCATCGCCGAAAGAGGTTCGGAAAACTCGGCTCAACGCGTCCGCCACTACATTGCGTTAAAGGGGGTGAGATATGATCTCCAGTCATAGTCCTGCACGAACCTAACCACCGTCGTTGGTCTCATAGTAAAATTCTTTGATGTGAAATATACTTCAGACTTTTGTGATCTGAATATATTCACCTGTGTCCATACAGGTAGTGTCTCTAGATCTTTAGAGCAAACACATGCCAGATAACGCCAGTCATGGGTTGGTAATTTTTCTCATAAGACGTCCACTTACTGGAAACATAGGAATCACATTCATCATTCACTGATCAATACAACCCAATCCGATCTCTAAGAAGCATTCGCAATAAATGTGACGAATTCTCGCCGCCACGGTAGTGTCAACATAGGAGCTGTAGTCAATTTCTATTTCAGCATTTGAAAAATACGTTCATCAAATCTTCTGACCATCATACGTTGACCCTTCTTCCTGTATGCCGAAGGGAGTCAGGGGGTGCCGAATCTTGAAAAGCCTCAATAAATTTCCGTAGTAACAAGCTAACTAAGAAAAACTATGAATTTTGTGATCATTCGTCGGCTGAGGCCATCCTTAATCGATGTATCTTTAGCTGGATCCACCGATATTACCTCGCTGGACTGACATGTCCGAGAAAATGAACTTTATCAGCCAAACTCGCCTTGGAGAATTTCGATCAGAGTCTGATGTCGCCTCAAAGTCTCAAAACAACCTTCAGATGTCATCTCTATGCTGTCTTCGGTATGGGAATATAATAAAGATATGTCGTAAATACAATGACAAATTTATCGAGATACTTCGAAAATACCCGATTCATCAGGTCAGCAAGAGCGGGAGCATTGTTCAATCGAAAACGAACATAACTAAGGAGAACTCATTGTAATAAACAGGATTTTCTATAGTATGTAGCCTAGTTTAGGGTATATTTGGGAGTTAAGGTTCAACCCCATCTAGGGGTTTTATGTAGTGTACAATTTAGAGCGTGGCAGTGGAAGATAATTTGGATGAAAAATATAAGTTGGAGTGTGAGTGTGAAATAAAGGTAAGAAAATAATAGATTGAAAGGAAAAGTGATTGGAGGGATAGAAATCATGTTGGCAAAGAGAGAGCAAAAGTGAGTTTATCTTTTTAAAAATAAGAAATTTGTAAGTTAAAATGGGCATAAAAATGTTGGAAATTATAAAATGGATGGTTAAGGTGTAAAAAGAGGAAAGTGTCTCTTCCGCCCCTTTCATACCGGATAGTTGCAGCCCCATTGAGAGTTCGGCTCTCCTCCCATTTAAAAATTTTGGTAAGGATTTTTAAGGGGGTTTGATGGGTTTTGCTTGTAATCTTGTACAGTGGTTAGTTTTAGTGTTGTGATGAGTTTTCTCGACGTAAGTTGGTTAGGGTGGCAACCTAAGTAAGGGGTCCAACATTTCCATATTGGCTGGTTTATCTTCCTATTTTTGATTGGTTTAAACCTTGATAGGTGGTTTAGGTTGGTTTCGATAGTTGATTAGAGACTTGGTAGAGTTTGTGCAACATGGTTTTGGAAACAATGGTTTTCGCGGTTCTGTTTTTGGTGGTTTTCCGCTCAGCCATGTTGTTGGGTTGTTAAAGTTGATCTGTTTTCAATGGATAGTAGACATGTAGAGGTTACGGAATGAGTTGGGGAAGTTTAAATTTTTAAATCAGTTAAAAAACGGAGGAGTTATGGCGATTTGAAGTGGTTGATGGAAAGTGTAGGAAAAAGACACATCGGGATTTGTAGTTTGGATGTTAGAGTTAGATAGTGTTGAGTAAATGTTCATTAGTTGTAGGTGTATGCTATGAGCTATTCTTCTTAAATATGTTAGGTGAACGAGGCGAGTATTTGGATTAAGCGACAGTGATTGCAAAGTGCCAAGAAAATCAAGGCCAGTAGAGGAGTGTGTTTGTGCCTCGGGCCCTTAACAACCACTGGAATGGTAGAGATGTTTGCGGTTTTGTTGTTGTTGTTTTTGGGTTGCTAGCATTAATATTGGCATGCTCAGTTTTAACCTCTGAATACGAAAATACGAATTTGTAGATGTTTTAGTGGGATACGAAACGTAAGAGATAAGAAAATAGTACGCAACTTGATCTCGAGTAGGAATCGCTTCTTATCGGGACTATGAATGCTTGGTTTGTAGCAGATCGAGACAGTCACTGTAACTCAAGCCCCTAATTATAAATTTATCTCCTTCTAAACAAATTTACGAATGTGACGTAATTAATCGTGCTACAAATATTTATCACGTCAGTAAATATGTTATTGGAGAGTAAATATAATATTATTTTTTAAAATAAAATAAATTTTTTAATATATAATATTATTTTGAAATAGTATTCCTCATCTCCTATTGAAATATCTCACATCGTATTTCTTATAATATATGTTCGTCAAATAACAATTATATATAGTCGATATAGAAAGTAAGGAAATTCGGGTTGCTAATGCTCCCGAATTAAGACTTTATGTCTGTAACGACCCTCGAGGCGCTCTCACAAACACGTCATCCTTCGGTGTTTATTAATCTTGACCATGTGGCACTCCTCTTAAAGTACGTAACCTCACGTAGCCAGGTGTCACTGTTCCTCACTATCTTCTCTCCCCCACTAAAGAGGGAGTTTTTGCTTTCGCCAGACTCGAACGCAAACCTCCAGACGATATTCATGGACTCAAGTGTTGTACCACTTAGTTGACAATCTCGTCATAAAAAAGGGGGTCCGTCACAATCTCATATCGCTAGGGAGTATATAGACATGAAACATATGTAAGAAAACTCTCCTAGATATAATACGCGTTTTGAGCACAATTGACAACAGCTCTCATAAGACTTTCGAAATTAACGGGCTCACTGTGAGAGCAGTACCATGTGGGTGACCGACTTGAAAGTTCTCGCCAAATAAATCCTTGGGATGGAGGATATTGAGTTTACATCCATCTCCAGAGTGGACAATAGCTTATTAGAA